>JXCR01106745.1:52667-67142 GCA_002079205.1 Phalaenopsis hybrid cultivar | reverse complement strand
ACTAATTTAGTTTCGAACAAGTGAAAAATCAATTATCTAGTTAGACACAAGTTGTTCATCAGCATCAAACTTTTCCAAAACCTTAGTTACATCACTCTTCATCAGTAAATCTCTAGTAGCCTTTTGAGNGATCATCAAATTTATTAACAATCTTTTGACTTGGAACTTCAATTGCATAGTATAAAGTTTTTTATTTTATAACAAATCATATCTTCAAGATTCCTATAACTTAAAAAAGTATAGTAGGTGAATGTTAATAATAAAATAGAGTTACATGAACTTTCTTTAAAGATACATAAATACATTTATATATTTGACTTTCTTGTATATTAAGCTTTGATCAAGCCAAACATGATTGTAAAAGCTCTAGTTTGTGTTCGGCTCATTAAATAAACAAATTTAACCATCTTTTTCTAGCTCAACTAATTTAGTTTCGAACAAGTGAAAAATCAATTATCTAGTCAGACACAAGTTGTTCATCAGCATCAAACTTTTCAAAAACCTTAGTTACATACTCTTCATCAGTAAATCTCTAGTAGCCTTTTGAGCACCTCATACATTTCAACCCTCTGGTCACAATTGTAAAATACCCATTTTTCTATGCTAATTAAAATGTCTAAGAAACCAGCTGAGTTGATGATCCTGGAGAATGTTGAAAATAGAATAATTGTTAAAGAAGCCAAAAATTACTTGCAGGTTTATCACATGAACATATATAAATTCTCTTTATAATTTTATTTAGCTAGAGTGAGGGATCCAAAAAGAAGAGACGAAATACCCAGATTCCAAAGGAAAGAGTAAATGAGGAAATATCATGATTAAATTCATTGAATTATAAATAACTAAAAGTCCTGAATCTCCTATTTGTAAAAGTAGGTTAATGGAAATATCCAAAAGATAATATTGAATATGATCAGGCTGGACCCAATCTCATGGATTTTGTTGCATTGGAAGCCCAACTCTGATCAGGCTGGACCATTGCCACTCTCGACGACCTTCACCTCTCCAGCCTGAACCCCATCCACTTCCTCACCCTCGTCTACTCCACTGTCAAATCCATCCGTTCTTTCGTCAAAATCATGGCCCGTGAAATGAAATCCCCGGGACGGGATATCTNCCTCTGGTCACAATTGTAAAATACCCATTTTTCTATGCTAATTAAAATGTCTAAGAAACCAGCTGAGTTGATCCTGGAGAATGTTGACAATAGAATAATTGTTAAAGAAGCCAAAAATTACTTGCAGCTTTATCACNGTTGATGATCCTGGAGAATGTTGAAAATAGAATAATTGTTAAAGAAGCCAAAAATTACTTGCAGGTTTATCATATGAACATATATAAATTCTCTTTATAATTTTATTTAGCTAGAGTAAGTGCAAGCTATCAAAAACCTATTCAAAGAGGGATCCAAAAAGAAGAGGAGACGAAATACCCAGATTCCAAAGGAAAGAGTAAATGAGGAAATATCATGATTAAATTCATTGAATTATAAATAATTAAAAGTCCAGAATCTCCTATTTGTAAAAATAGGTTAATGGAAATATCCAAAAGATAATATTGAATAGNAAGAGGAGACGAAATACCCAGATTCCAAAGGAAAGAGTAAATGAGGAAATATCATGATTAAATTCATTGAATAATAAATAATTAAAAGTCCTGAATCTCCTATTTGTAAAAATTGGTTAATGGAAAAATCCAAAAGATAATATTGAATATGATCAGGCTGGACCCTATCTCATGGATTTTGTTGCATTGGAAGCCCAACTCTGATCAGGCTGGACCATTACCACTCTCGACGACCTTTACCTCTCTGGCCTGAACCCCACCCACTTCCTCACCCTCGTCTGCTCCACTGTCAAATCCATATGTTCTTTCGTCAAAATCATGGCCCGTGAAATGAAATCCCCGGGATGGGATATCACTGCCACAACAGGCGTGCTCCAGCTGCACCTGCGCCGCCAACGGAACACCAATCACAAAAATTTGCATTCCAATCTTATGTCTCGTGAGTAATGTTTTCCAATTTCCAGTGCCAATGTTTCGGTGCAGACGATCTGGTGTGTGACCGCNCCGCCAACGGAACACCAATCACAAATATTTGCATTCCAATCTTATGTCTCGTGAGTAATGTTTTCCAATTTCTAGTGCCAATGTTTCGGTGCAGACGATCTGGTGCGTGACCGCTGATATTTCTTCTCTGGTTTCATAGAGCTGAAATTTGTAAATAAAAAACAATGTTTCAAGCGCCAATCATAATTTCAAAAATTTTCCGTAGGTAAGTATATGGGGCTTGTGCATCCGAAGATGGAAGCTTCGTTCTTTGGTAATCTAGGCAACGAAAGCTTGTAAGCTCCGGTCAGGGATCGCTGGAGACGAATTTCTTTGAGGAGTTTCCAAAGATGGCAAGACGAGCTTGGCTGATTTACTGCTTTTTCTTCTCCTTTAAAGACAAGGATAAAGGAGTCATCTTTCAGGTGATGTGGGGAAACCGGTTCTCGGTGTTGTATCTCACATTTCTACATACCTAACGCAGAATGTAGCGCTGAAAGTTATGGCATATTCGCATTAGGAATTTG
Source organism: Phalaenopsis hybrid cultivar (assembly GCA_002079205.1). NCBI lineage: Eukaryota > Viridiplantae > Streptophyta > Magnoliopsida > Asparagales > Orchidaceae > Phalaenopsis > Phalaenopsis hybrid cultivar. The sequence continues at coordinate 64,566 of JXCR01106745.1, read as the reverse complement.
GCCAAAATCAACGTTGCAGTGGAAGGAAAGTTCAGCGAAGGTTATCATCCAAACGAGGGATCTCCATTTTCTCCTCTTCTTATACACTAGAACAGAGTTGAAACACCTCCTCAAACGAGCCCCTAATAATCTCATGAAAGACTCATTGATTGCCTTTCTTGATTAGCATACTCAACATGTTAAGGGGCTCCTTAGTTTGCTAAAAAATGAAGTACAATATAAATTGTTTGTAGAGTACTCTGACTATAGTGTACTCTGAATATTTTGAAGTTGTTTAGTCATCTGTAAATTAAATACAGGTTTTTTTTTTTTTTTCTTATGGTTAGATGTATGGAGAGTAAAAAAAAATATTGTGTTAACAAAGTCAAGTCGCTATGACCCAAGAAATTTGCTGAATNCCGCCGATATTTCTTCTCTGATTTCATAGAGCTGAAATTTGTAAATAAAAAACAATGTTTCAAGCGTCAATCATAATTTCAAAAATTTTCCGTAGGTAAGTATATTGGGCTTGTACATCCGAAGATAGAAGCTTCGTTCTTTGGTAATCTAGGCATCGAAAGCTTGTAAGCTCCGGTCAGGGATCGCCGGAGACGAATTTCTTGAGGAGTTTCCAAAGATAGCAAGACGAGTTTGGCTGATTTACTGCTTTTTCTTCTCCTTTAAAGAAAAGGATAAAGGAGTCATCTTTCAGGTGATAAGGGGAAACCGGTTCTCAGTGTTGTATATGACATTTCTACATACCCAACGCAGAATGTAGCGCTGAAAGTTGTGGCATCTTCGCGTTACGAATTTGGCCAAAATCGACGTTGCAGTGGAAGGAAAGTTCAGCAAAGGTTATCATCCAAACGAGGGATCTCCATTTTCTCCTCCTCTTATACACCAGAACAGAATCGAAACACCTCAAACGAGTCCCTAATAATCCCATGAAAGACTCATTGATTACCCTTCTTATTTAGCGTACTCAACATGTTAAGGGGCTGCATAGTTTGCTAAAAAATGAAGTACAACATAAGTTGTTTGTAGAGTACTCTGACTTGTGTTCCGAATATATATGAACTCTATGGTTGCATGTAAATAGAATACAGAGTTTTTCTTTTTATTGAATTAGCTATATACTTTTTATAATATTATAAATTTAATATTAATATATTTATTTTTATTTATATAATATTTTAAAATTAAATTTATTTTTAAAAAAATATATTAAATTTAAAAAAAAACGTTTATATACATGATAAATGATAAATAATTATTTAAAAATCTTATGCAAAGTGATCTGATCTTATTTTTAATCTTTAAAAGGTTTATGCACATATTCAAGCAATTCTACATCGACAATTCAAAGATTAGGCTGAATTTAAGAATTAGCCAGCTATGTAGTCCAGCAATAAAATGAAACATTCTAAAAATAAAGCAAATGAATAAAGTGTCAAAAATTGAACGAAATGAGAGAAACATAAAATATGAATTCATATTCTTATGACAGATTTACTGCGACGAGTTATGGATATAAATCTATAAAATATAATCTTATCAACACAAATTTTACAGTGAGATCAACGCAAAAGAATCCCTACAGTGAGCTAAGAAAATAAAATCTAAATATATAAACCGGAGAAAACAAATGAACATCAACCATATCTTCACCACCTCTCCATGATGATAATGGCCTCCAAATAGCTTTTTTTATACCTTTCTCTTCCAATAAGTTTGCCAAAAAAACGGGATCATCATCCTGGTTTCTTCTTGCATCACAGCTCAGTAATGGTTTCTTCTTGCCTGACTTATTTTTTAGCAAGCCATTAATCATAACAGCAGGTGCTCCATTCACCTCAAAAGCTTCTGGAGAATCTCCCTCTCGTATTTTAAAATTAATTACAAATCATCAGTATCAAGCCCGATCCACCCTCCAAAGGCAACCCAAAAAAAGATCAGAAGCCTTGCCTGCTTTGGGAGAGTACCAATCTAGAGCTTGCCTGTCGGGTTGCCTCGCCTGCCTTCAGGAATGCACCGATCGAGAGCCTGCCCGCTGGAATCGTCTGTCAGTTGCTTACAAACGAAGGACGCAAGAGAAGCCGAAGATTCTGCGAACGAATGCTGCGGGAGACGAGTCTTGCAGGAGAGGAAGGGGACTCTGCGAACGAAGCTTACGGGAGAAGGGAGATAATGCGGGAGAGGAAATGGGAGGCGAAGANTGAATTGATTTATAGATCAAAGCAAAATCAAAGGCAATGAAGATCACTTAAAGATATATGAAAGTAATCTTGGCATCATCACTTAAAGATGTATGAAAGCAATCTTGACATTATTATCAAATTTAAGACCAATTTACTTCAGAAGATCTAACAAAGTAGAAAGCACAGACCGAGCTATCCTCTCTTCTTTCTCATGCCTAACGAAAGCTCGGTGCATGAGACTGGAGAGCTATCCCAGTATTCATAAAGAGCTCAAGGTTAACCCAAGAACATTTTGTTGTCACTATGTTCGTTAAAACGCAATGTGCTAACCAAGGGATCTAATACAAGCTTGAAGGGGTTAGTTCATTAGCATGCATCCTTCATCAAACCCGCTGAAGCAAAAAAACATAGGACCAATGGTATACTCAATCTCCTAGTAAGTCAATGGAAACAAATAAGGAACATTCTTTCACCAGTCCAATAAATCACAAAGAAAAGACCAATGAAATATTTTTTCTTCAACAAATCTGATAAAAAAAAGTCATCCCAACGTTCATATAAAGACCAAGGCTAAACTAAGGGAGTTCTTTTGTCAAAAAGTCTGACAAAGCAGCTAATATTGGGCAGACAACTCTGCATCATCAACCAAACAAAAGCCCCAGGGCTTGGTCACCGACATGCACCCTTCATTATGTCCACCAAAGCAGAAGCCAAGGCAGAAGATATGCTCATTCCTTGTTATCAAGCCAGCCAAAGAAAATCTCAGTTTCCCTAACAAGTCGATGAAAAAAAATCAGCTCAAATCCTTCATTAAGCCTGCTAAAGCAAAAAGGCAATTGGGGCCAAAGGCAAACTCAACTTTCTAGGCAAGTCAATAGAGATAAACCAAAATAATTTACATGAACTCCATTATGCATGAAGCATCACACTAAGGATAACCCACATCAAACTCAATAGGGAACTGTAGCCAAGCAAAAGCAATTTAAATTTGACATATAGCCTTAAAGTTGGGTTCCTCCAACAAGAGTTAAACATTAACAAAATTTTCAAAGTTAAAGATGTAATATTAAACAAAGAGAGTCTACAATGTTGTAAAGTTGCTTGCTATTGTTCAAAGTTAGCACTTTGTATTGACATCAGAAAATATTCCTAGAGAGCGCAACATAAAACCCTCAGCAGAACATCTAAGCAAATTTTTAAACCCGTGAAAACAATCAATTAACAAAACATATCCATTATAGGCATGCTCTATATTTATTGGGGGCATTTATTAACCTCTATATCCATCTCACAAAATGATTTAATCAATCCTAATGAAAACAACAGATGACAAGCAAGACATCATATGAATCAAAATTGAGATGTATCAATAGTTGTTGAAACTGCCCATATGATACCCATTTGCAAAATGGATGCCATCCTGATTAAAAAAGCAAAATTACTCAAGAATGAACCCTTGATGGATACAATGAACTTTGGATGCACTATCGCATAAAAATAGCCAAATTGTTTTGAATGCACTAAGGCTACCCAAACAACCTCCATTTGTAAAACGGATTATGCTATTGCGTCCTGAAAATTGAAATATATAGAGAGAGACTTTCAACAATTGACTTAATTGAACATCATGAAAATGACAAATCACAAACACATTGCTCAAATTAGGCCCAAATCACTTCTACAATCATTGAAGTTGCTCAAACTATATCCAAGTACAAAGGAATTACACGAATGCACCAAGGCTACCCAAACAACCTCCATTTGTAAAATGGATTATGCTATTGCGTCATGAAAATTGAAATATATAGAGAGAGACTTTCAACAATTGACTTAATTGAACATCATGAAAATGACAAATCACAAACACATTGCTCAAATTAGGCCCAAATCACTTCTACAATCATTGAAGTTGCTCAAACTATATCCAAGTACAAAGGAATTACACGAGTGCATCCATGAAATCAAAATTATCTAAAAAACACTCATATTGTCCAAGTTTCACTTACAAATATCAACATGAAATTTAGTGTGTTGATACAAAATTCAAGATAGCACACAAATCGAGGCATGACATGAACTCGAAATGCACCGAAAATAAGACTAGCAAAGAGTAGGTATAGATTATATATATAATAACATCCTTAATAAAATTCCTGATTTGTCGTCCACATCCATAATTCTCCCATGTTGCGTCGGAATTCACCCAATCAAAATAAAAAAATAGAAATAATAATAAAATCTCCTCTTAAACTACCATGCACATCTAGTCTCGATCACCCCTCAACATTTCAAAAGAAAACAATAATAACAATACCTAAAATTTATACTACACAGCTCCCTTCCAATTCCACTTTGCCTCACGCCCCTTTTGTCTCGGCTTCTCCTATCTTGATCACTCCCTCAAGCTCGCTCCACCATTCATTCCCAAACACTTAGCTCTCTCTTGTTCACTCTTTTCTCCTGTAAATCAATTCATCATGCAACGAACCCTCTATTTTGTGCTTGTACTTGTAGTTGGACGCGAGCTACCCTCCTCCCACTGTTCATGACTCGTGCTACACCTTCCCATTAGTCTACTCTCACTTTCCCTATGCTCCTCATAATAGTGAGTATCCAAGACAGCCTTCCTCTTCCTCAAGATAGCATGAAGCAACAAAGTTTAATTGAGACACCCTCCACTGTCTACCCTCTCTCATTCTCTTACTTGATAGGCAGACCTAGCATCCCATTCACACCTCTCATAGCCACAAGGCCAAACTGCCCAGCTCGTTGTGTACATTTTCGTCTCAGAGCCTCTGCCCCTAGTTCTTATGAGAAGATTTTGCCTCCTCCTTTGCATACTTATTCAAATCTTTCCTTTCCTACTTGAACCACTTTAGTTGCATGCTACAATCGATGCACCACAAAGTCTAGCTCCTCACCTCTTCCTCCCTTTTCTTGTCTCCATACTGTAAGCCTCACCACTTACAGTGTCTCTTCCACTTCTCTCCATTTCTCCATCTCCCACTGCAGTTGAAACCACATGTCCCCATTCCAACCAACTTCAAGATTCAGTTGTTACTAGCTCCTCTTCAACAGCAACCTTGTTGTTGGCATTCATCAATGACATAAAATTGTCAGAAACCCTGACCAATTTCCCCAACTACTCAAATTAATATTGTAGCTTTACCTTCCTCTTCTTGTGTTATTCCAGCCAAACCTAGTTGCGACATTACAACAAACCAAACTCTCCTCTCTATCCTTGCAGAGTAACTCCTCTCTATCCTCACTGCAGCAACCCCTTTTCTTTCCTCTCCATATAACAGTGAAAAAAAAACAAGAAGAAGAAGAAAGAAATAGGTTGCTATTTTGACCTCAAAATCCATGCTAAACCTGCCTCGCAATCATTGTTGGCCGACCCACTTAAGGTACAATGCAGAAATATAAGTCTTTGTGTGTGCGTTATTCTAATGTGAAAGGAAAACTTGCTCAAGGTACTCGTGCAAGACATTCCAACATGGTGCAGAAAAAAAAAATAGTAAAATATAAATATTCGTCCGCATTATTCCAATGCAGCAAGAAAAGATCCTATCAATATTTTCTATGAGGATGNTGTATGTAATCATCCCTAAAAAATAAAATAGCATTTACTTGGAGAAAGAAGGAAAAGACAGCAGTAGAAGCTTAAAAGAGAAAAAAGATGCAATATCTAATAAAGAATGCAGAATTGATAGCTTCATACAGGGGCAAATTGTAACATTCTGTAAAGGAAAACTGTCTTGGGCCTTTACATGAGTACAGAAATAAAATCCCTGTAAGAAAAATGAATAGAACTAGGGTTAATACAACAAATCTTCAAGTGATATTACACGGATGTGTACAATAAACAATGTTTTTGAAGTTTCCTTCATAACAGGACCACTCAGTAGAAGTAAAAGCCCTAATCCAAGCTTAAGCCACAAAGCTGGCCTCGAAATCACTTCCTTCCATTGGAATGGCCTTTCAATCTGCAAACAAATTGACTATCTTTATTGATCACATTATACACACAGACGTAAGATATATATATAGCACACACACACAAATGTATATATATATATACATATACATATGTATCTCTATATACATATATACATATATGTAAATTTNCCATGCACATCTAGTCCCGATCACCCCTCAACATTTCAAAAGAAAACAATAATAACAATACCTAAAATTTATATTGCACAGCTCCCTTCCTATTCCACTTTGCCTCACGCCCCTTTTGTCTCGGTTTCTCCTATCTTGATCACTCCCTCAAGCTCGCTCAACCATTCATTCCCAAACACTTAGCTCTCTCTTTTTCACTCTTTTCTCCTGTAAATCCATCATGCAACGAACCCTCTATTTTGTGCTTGTACATGTAGTTAGACGCGAGCTACCCTCCTCCCACTGTTCATGACTCGTGCTACACCTTCCCATTAGTCTACTCTCACTTTCCCTATGCTCCTCATAATAGTGAGTATTAAAGATGGCCTTCCTCTTCCTCAAGATAGCATGAAGCAACAAAGTCTAATTGAGACACCCTCCACTATCTACCCTCTCATTCTCTTACTTGATAGGCAGACCTAGCATCCCATTCACACCTCTCATAGCAACAAGGCCAAACTGCCCAGCTCCTTGTGTACATTTTCGTCTCAGAGCCCTGCCCCTAGTTCTTATGAGAAGACTTTGCCTCCTCCTTTGCATACTTATTCAAATCTCTCCTTTCCTACCTGAACCACTTTAGTTGCATGCTACAATCGATGCACCACAAAGTCTGCCTCCTCACCTCTTCCTCCCTTTTCTTGTCTCCATACTGTAAGCCTCACCATTTACAGTGTCTCTTCCACTTCTCTCCATTTCTCCATCTCCCACTGCAGTTGAAACCACAAGTCCCCATTCCAACCAACTTCAAGATTCAGTTGTTACTAGCTCCTCTTCAACGGAAACCTTGTTGTTGGCATTCATCAATGACATAAATTTGTTAGAAACCCTGACCAATTTCCCCAACTACTCAAATTAATATTGTAGCTTTACCTTCCTCTTCCTTGTGTTATTCCAGCCAAACCCAGTTGCGAAATTACAACAAACCAAACTCTCCTCTCTATCCTTGCAGAGTAACTCCTCTCTATCCTCACTGCAACAACCCCTTTTCTTTCCTCTCCATATAACAGTGAAAAAAAAAAAAAAAAAGAAGAAAGAAATAGGCTGCCATTTTGACCTCAAAATCCATGCTAAACTTGCCTCGCAATCATTGTTGACCGACCCACTTAAGGTACAATGCAGAAATATAAGTCTTTGTGTGTGTGTTGTTCTAATGTGAAAGGAAAACTTGCTTAAGGTACTCGTGCAAGACATTCCTAAATGGTACAGAAAAAAAAATAGTAAAATATAAATATTCGTCCGCATTATTCCAATGCAGCAAGAAAATCTTATATTTCACCTAAAGTCTTATCAATATTTTCTATGTGGATTGTTTAGAAGATATATGATTATGATGTTGTTAAACACCGAACAAGCGCACCTTAAAGGAGGATGGGAAGGCCTAGCACTCCCAAAATATGCTTCCTATGCGGAGGGGACACTAGGAGGCTGCCGAATTTATAGGTGAACGAATATAAACAAAATAAACTAAGAATTCATCAAGAAACAAAATACAAATAAATCAAAGTGAATATTTGAAGTATTTTATAAGAAGCATTGAATAGAAATCAAGCAATTTAAGGACTTAGAATAGGCATTTATAATGAACATTGTTACTTGCTTGTGAGCAAGACTTAAACATGGAACTGAGCAATAGGAGGCTTGGTAGCTCATTAATGGGCACGAATGAAACGTATAATGGACTTGACATCTCGCTAACAAGCACGAGGAAAACCATTTCATAAACATTTAGACACTTCTATAAGATCGATGGACTTGTAATAGAGTCACAAGCTTGCCAACAAGCATCAATAATACCATCTCCATAAACACTAGGTTCAGTTTGCATTGAGCATTGGACGTAATAAACAGGGAACGCAACTTGATAGGAGGGAACTCAAAAGCTAGTTTGACCAGATCGAACATGCCTCTTATTGTCCTCAGAATAATCAGGGCTATGAGCTATAATTGCATTTGAAATTGATTAAAGTGAGAATTTTTGCTTGAAGGCAACGAAGCTTATTATGGAATCTACTTGAATATTCAAAACATAAGTGGTTGAATGCCTACNGAAATCAAGCAATTTAAGGACTTAGAATAGGCATTTATAATGAACATTATTACTTGCTTGTGAGCAAGACTTGACCAGGGAACTGAGCAATAGGAGGCTTGGTAGCTCATTAATGGGCACGAACGAAACGTATAATGGACTTGACATCTCGCTAACAAGCACGAGCAAGACCATTTCATAAACATTTAGACACTTCTATAAGATCGATGGACTTGTAATAGAGTCACAAGCTTGCCAACAAGCATCAATAATACCATCTCCATAAACACTAGGTTCATTTTGCATTGAGCACTGGACGTAATAAACAGGGCACGCAACTTGATAGGAGGGAACTCAAAAGCTAGTTTGACCAGATCGAACATTGCCTCTTATTGTCCTCAGAATAATCAGGGCTATGAGCTATAATTGCATTTGAAATTGATTAAAGTGAGAAGTTTTGTTTGAAGGCAATAAAGCTTATTATGGAATATACTTGAATATTCAATACATAAGTGGTTGAATGCCTAAATGCTAAACTAAAATCTAGAATTCCTTACCAGCCACAAAATTCGTAAACCAAATGTACAAGCGAACAAAAAACCGAATTAAATGCTCAAAATGAAATCTTGCATGCATCTCAATGACTCAAATATACATATAAGCATTCAAATCCTTGGATAATTCCATAACTTAAAATAATTGTGATGTTATTTTGAACTCAAATAAGCCCCATCAAAATTCATGAAAGGGTCTCAAAAAGCATGAACCAACCGCAAAAGCACATGTGCTTGGCCCATTTAAATATCTCTAAAGCATGCTCATGCATCAAGAGACACTCTTTCTAAATTATTGTAGGTCGTTCAATTGTGCCTAGCAAATGCATCAAAAATCATGCAGTTGTATAAGCAAGAATATAGAGAAATGTGCACGATAGTGATGTCAATACCCGCACTGTTTTCAACCAACATTTCAAACACACAAACACTAGATTTGAGAATGTTTTAGATTAAAAAAGAGGTTAACTCAGAATTGCATTAGGTTCGATAAGCATGAAAATAGTTTTAGAAAATCTATTTTTCAAAATAATCTNCTAAATTATTGTAGGTCGTTCAATTGTGCCTGGCAAATGCATCGAAAATCGTGCAGTTGTATAAGCAAGAATTTAGAGAAATGTGCACGATAGTGATGTGAATACCCGCACTGTTTTCAACCAACATTTCAAACACACAAACACTAGATTTGAGAATGTTTTAGGTTAAAAAAGAGGTTAACTCAGAATTGCATCAGGTTCGATAAGCATGAAAATATTTAAGTTTTAGAAAATCTATTTTTCAAAATAATCGGAATTAAATATATATCACATACTTTCAAACATGCCACCTTATCTATAAGAAAAGGTCATAAGACCCGTCCAAACCAATTTCATCCTCCCACGATAAGAACCAAAGTTGACAAGACTGAGCTCTGACATGGTCGAGTTGATCCTCCTCCTTACAGAGATTGGAGTTGATAAAATTTATGAATTAATAAATTCAAAATTCAAATAATCCAACAATTATACCTCGATAATAATCATGTTGAAATTAAATCTTAACTTTAAATAAATGTCTAGAAAATCTAAATTTCAAATTATAAGAACCTATAAATGTTTAAATAAGACATATCATCTAAGAGCTAAGAGCAAATCTCATTCACCTTCCACAATTGTTACACGAAAGTGATAGATCCGATATTACCTAAGCTCATATGGAGCTAATATCATATTAAGTATACTATTACACTCACACTCAAAAATAATCTACGCTAGTAAGGACTTAGCCCAAGTCTTTTGTCTGTATAGTTTGATCAATCGGCTTCATAAATATAACAATTATGACCAAAGTAATCTAACCAGAAGGCTTGGCATAAAAAGAGAATAAAAAGAAGAACATATATACATTGGCAGCCGCATCTATAAGAAAATGTCTTCATCAGGCCCGAGAACATATATTTATTTCTCTTTTTATTCTCTTGTTAAATCCGTTACCTCTGAATTTTATTTANATAGTTGTTGAAACTGCCCATATGATATCCATTTGCAAAATGGATGCCATCCTGATTAAAAAAGCAAAATTAGTCAAGAATGACCCCTTGACGGATACAATGAACTTTGGATGCACTATCGCATAAAAATAGCCAAATTGTTTTGAATGCGCTAAGGCTACCCAAACAACCTCCATTTGTAAAACGAATTATGCTATTGCGTCCTGAAAATTGAAATATATAGAGAGAGACTTTCAACAATTGACTTAATTGAACATCATGAAAATGACAAATCACAAACACATTGCTCAAATTAGGCCCAAATCACTTCTACAATCATTGAAGTTGCTCAAACTATATCCAAGTACAAAGGAATTACACGAGTGTGTCCATGAAATCAAAATTATCTAAAAAACACTCATATTGTCCAAGTTTCACTTACGAAATATCAACATGAAATTCAGTGTATTGATACAAAATTCAAGGTAGCACACAAATCGAGGCAATGACATGAACTCGAAATGCACCGAAAATAAGACTAGCAAAGAGTAGGTATAGATTATATATATAATAAAATCCTTAATAAAATTCCTGATTTGTCGTCCACATCCATAATTCTCCCATGTTGCGCCCGAATTCACCCAATCAAAATAAAAAAATAGAAATAATAATAAAATCTCCTCTCAAACTACCATGCACATCTAGTCCCGATCACCCCTCAACATTTCAAAAGAAAACAATAATAACAATACCTAAAATTTATATTGCACAGCTCCCTTCCTATTCCACTTTGCCTCACGCCCCTTTTGTCTCGGTTTCTCCTATCTTGATCACTCCCTCAAGCTCGCTCAACCATTCATTCCCAAACACTTAGCTCTCTCTTTTTCACTCTTTTCTCCTGTAAATCCATCATGCAACGAACCCTCTATTTTGTGCTTGTACATGTAGTTAGACGCGAGCTACCCTCCTCCCACTGTTCATGACTCGTGCTACACCTTCCCATTAGTCTACTCTCACTTTCCCTATGCTCCTCATAATAGTGAGTATTAAAGATGGCCTTCCTCTTCCTCAAGATAGCATGAAGCAACAAAGTCTAATTGAGACACCCTCCACTATCTACCCTCTCATTCTCTTACTTGATAGGCAGACCTAGCATCCCATTCACACCTCTCATAGCAACAAGGCCAAACTGCCCAGCTCCTTGTGTACATTTTCGTCTCAGAGCCCTGCCCCTAGTTCTTATGAGAAGACTTTGCCTCCTCCTTTGCATACTTATTCAAATCTCTCCTTTCCTACCTGAACCACTTTAGTTGCATGCTACAATCGATGCACCACAAAGTCTGCCTCCTCACCTCTTCCTCCCTTTTCTTGTCTCCATACTGTAAGCCTCACCATTTACAGTGTCTCTTCCACTTCTCTCCATTTCTCCATCTCCCACTGCAGTTGAAACCACAAGTCCCCATTCCAACCAACTTCAAGATTCAGTTGTTACTAGCTCCTCTTCAAC
>JXCR01106745.1:7533-51866 GCA_002079205.1 Phalaenopsis hybrid cultivar | reverse complement strand
TGAATGCCTAAATGCTAAACTAAAATCTAGAATTCCTTACCAGCCACAAAATTCGTAAACCAAATGTACAAGCGAACAAAAAACCGAATTAAATGCTCAAAATGAAATCTTGCATGCATCTCAATGACTCAAATATACATATAAGCATTCAAATCCTTGGATAATTCCATAACTTAAAATAATTGTGATGTTATTTTGAACTCAAATAAGCCCCATCAAAATTCATGAAAGGGTCTCAAAAAGCATGAACCAACCGCAAAAGCACATGTGCTTGGCCCATTTAAATATCTCTAAAGCATGCTCATGCATCAAGAGACACTCTTTCTAAATTATTGTAGGTCGTTCAATTGTGCCTAGCAAATGCATCAAAAATCATGCAGTTGTATAAGCAAGAATATAGAGAAATGTGCACGATAGTGATGTCAATACCCGCACTGTTTTCAACCAACATTTCAAACACACAAACACTAGATTTGAGAATGTTTTAGATTAAAAAAGAGGTTAACTCAGAATTGCATTAGGTTCGATAAGCATGAAAATAGTTTTAGAAAATCTATTTTTCAAAATAATCTGAATTAAATATATATCACATACTTTCAAACATGCCACCTTATCTATAAGAAAAGGTCATAAGACTCGTCCAAACCAATTTCATCCTCCCACGATAAGAACCAAAGTTGACAAGACTGAGCTCTGACATGTTCGAGTTGATCCTCCTCCTTACAGAGATTGGAGTTGATAAAATTTATGAATTAATAAATTCAAAATTCAAATAATCCAACAATTATACCTCGATAATAATCATGTAGAAAGTAAATCTTAACTATAAATAAATGTCTAGAAAATCTAAATTTCAAATTATAAAACCTATAAATGTTTAAATAAGACATATCATCTAAAAGTTAAGAGCAAATCTCATTCACCTTCCACAATTGTTTCACGAAAGTGATAGATCCGATATTACCTAAGCTCATATGGAGCTAATATCATATTAAGTATACTATTACACTCACACTCAAAAATAATCTACGCTAGTAAGGACTTAGCCCAAGTGTTTTGCCTGTATAGTTTGATCAATCGGCTTCATAAATATAACAATTATGACCAAAGTAATCTGATCAGAAGGCTTGGCATAAAAAGAGAATAAAAAGAAGAACATATATACATTGGCAGCCTCATCTATAAGAAAATGTCTTCATCAGGCCCAAGAACATATTTTTATTTCTCTTTTTATTCTCTTGTTAATTCCATTACCTCTGAATTTTATTTAGCTATCTTTTCTTTCCAATCAATTTATCCCAACCAAATAAATCCATAAACTCACCTGAACCAACTATGCAAAATCTATCTTAATAATTGTTGACTGAATTTAGCCCAACTTACTCCCTGTATTACTGATTTGACAAGATGAATTTATGTTATAGATTACATCATCATCATCATCAGTTACACAACTTTTTGAAGTCCACCCACTGAATCCTCATTTTCCATCCATTTTTAGAGAGTGCAACATGAGGTGTTAAATTCATTCTTCACAAATCATTTTAAACAACTTGTATCCATGTTACCATACGTTTACTCCTTCACAATTCCGATACTAATTGTATATATTAATTTGGTGGATGCATCGTCTATCTTTCATTGTGCAATGTTCATGTAGCTTAAATCTAGTTTCATTTACATTATTTTTAATAGATTTCACCCTAATAATTCTCTAATCAAAACCCTAAAAAGGTGATTACACAAATGTCTCCAAAAACTTGGCATGGATCACCAAGTTAGCATCTGACTGTACAGGGATAATCATCTATTCAGAACAGTACTTCTACTTCATCATACAATTAAAGATTTTATTGTACACAAAATAAAAGAAACCGCATCATGGCTTCTTCAAAAAGAACTATTCCAGAAACAGAATGAAGGAGAAGAAGCTAACTGGATAGGAACCACAGCACAATGATGCAGGAGAAGACGACGATTGGAGAAGCGTGAACCATCATCAAAGCAAGACGCATCCGCTTCGCCTCCTTCTTTCCGAGGAAGGATCGAGGATCGCAGGTTGGAAGGCCGTCGATCTCCACCATTGATCTGTGACTCCGGTGGATCCCTCTTGCCGTTGTCGCGCTGCGCATGAACTCCCCTCCCCTTTCTGATCTCTGCATCTTCCTCCAAAACAATGACTCTTCCCCCAACTTGATTTATGGGCATAAAGACCGAAGAAGGAACCGTTGAGGCAACGAGGTAACCAGGGAGGAGGATGCTTGGAAAAAGAACGGAATTTTATGATGGGGGTATGTTTGACTGAAGTAAAAGTAAATCGAGTAAATTTAAAACGACCTAATTTATGATAAATTCGGGATTCATTAAATTCTATAGTTTTACTCATTTATGGAATATTGGAACAAGTCTCCCGTGAAAAAGAAAATATTAAATCAAGACAATTGCATGTCTGGATGGCCAACCGTCGAACACTAACTTGCCATGATCGGGCGCCACCTCATCTACGAGAAATATTTGCGTGAGTAAGACGTACGCAGGTAGGTTACAGGAAGGATTTTGAGGGTTATATCTGTGTTATACCCCTGTGACCTCCCTGTAACATATTTGTAAGTTAGAAATATATGAAAATAGAAGCGCGGAACTTACTAATTACAGGTAGGTTACAGGGAGGGTACAAGGGGGTATAACGCAGATATAACCCCCAATATCATGCATGTAACCTATCAGACGTATGAAGTTTTGTGTACGTCTTACGTACGCAAAAATTTCTACTCATCCACAGATGAGTAGTACGTCAAACATCACCCAGTGGTTGGACGGTCGTCTAGACGTGCGTCGTCTGGATGGAAATTTTCTCCACATGAAGGGCGGCGAGAGAGAATATTAGAGTTACCTTCTTTTTGTGGTTGGTTTTGGGTAGGAGAGGGAGGAAAATATATTATGATGACAGATTAGATGTCCTCCTTTTAGAACATTAAAATCCTATCGTTCCCTTGCTAGGAAGCTCTAGATGACTCGTATGTTTCTTATTAGAAACACCACAATCTTGTTGTTGCTTGTTCCAACCAGCGAGGGCTCGGGTAGAGTAGGGAGAGGGCGAATGGGAAGGTTGCTGAGAAATAAATTTAATTAATATATAACTAATTTGATAAACTTTAATTAATTTAAATTTATGATTAATTAATACACAATCTTATCTCNACCGAAGAAGGAACCGTTGAGGCAACGAGGTAACCAGGGAGGAGGATGCTTGGAAAAAGAACGGAATTTTATAATGGGGGTATGTTTGACTGAAGAAAAAGTAAATCGAGTAAATTTAAAACGACCTAATTTATGATAAATTCGGGATTCATGTAGGGTTAAACTATTTATTCTGAAATATGGTCAGCGGGCCGGCAGCAAGGGACGACACGCGGTCTGTGTTTAGTCTAAAAACTCAAACGCAGTTTCAGATAAGTTGTCAAAACGCGCGAACCAAACGGTATGACAACGTTTTGAAAACGCCGCCCGCACATAAGCTGGCCCAAACGGACCCAAAATTTATGAAAAATTGAAACAAGTCTCCCGTGAAAGAGAAAATATTAAGTCAAGGCAACCGCATGTCTGGACGGCCAACCGTCGAACACTAACTCGCCATGATCGGGCGCCAC
The DNA here is from genome assembly GCA_002079205.1 of Phalaenopsis hybrid cultivar. Taxonomy (NCBI): domain Eukaryota; kingdom Viridiplantae; phylum Streptophyta; class Magnoliopsida; order Asparagales; family Orchidaceae; genus Phalaenopsis; species Phalaenopsis hybrid cultivar. Next base: position 48,216 of record JXCR01106745.1, on the reverse strand, counting down.
CTCATCCACGAGAAATATTTGCGTACGCAGGTAGGCTACAGGAGGGCACTTGGGATTATATACGCGTTATATCCCTTGTAACATCCATGTAACCTACATGTACTAGTAAGTTCCACATTACAAGGAGAGATCCCTTGGCAGGAAGCTCTAGACGACTCATTTGTCTTCTTATTAGAAACACCACGATCTTGTTGTTGCTTCTTCCAACCAGCGAGGGGCTCGGACAGAGTAGGGAGAGGGCGAATAGGAAGGTTGCTGAGAAATAAATTTAATTAATATTTAACTAGTTTGATAAAATTTAATTAATTTAGTAAATTATAAATTTATGATTAATTAATACACTATCTTATCTTATCCTAATAAACTAAATTTATGTAATTACATCTGTTATAGATTTTATAAATAATTAATCGATATATATTTTTTTTAAAAATAATTAATTTCTGATTAATTAAATGAAATTTATATTTTTATTAATTTTAATTAGTTAAATAAAGTTCTTAGTTGATGTCTAATTAGCATTGTAAACAAATAGTTAATGTTAAATTAATTAAAAAATTAAATATTAATTAATGATTAGTTAGTTTTATAAAGTTTTATAAATAACTGATTAGCTAAGTAATATAATTAAAAATAATATAAATTTGAATTAATCTTAATAATCGCATTATTAATATATGATAGGAAAGATTTAAGTGGTAGAAATGTAAGAATTAAATTCCATTATAGGACAATAGTTGTAAAATTTTTCATTGAGCTAAATCCTGATAAATGCTAATAAAATTTGTTAAGTAGTTTGTCGAGATTTATCTTAATTTACTTATTAACATATCAAATAGTTTTCAAGATTTAATCATCTCAAAATTTGATAAATCCAGATTTAGAGTCAGCAGCTACAGCTTATTGAATAATTTGTTGATAAGCTGATCAGCTGATAAGTTAGGTGCGGTGGCTATTACAAATTTTCATTTTTTTTGGAAAAGTCAGACCGCTGTCAGAAAGTTGTTTTCAACGTTTTCAAAATGCATAGGCTGCCAAAACATAGTTTACCCAAACAAACCAAGTGCGTTTTCAAAATACCGCCGCACCAAATAAGCGGCCCCAAAAGAAAAAATTTTTCTGTGCGGACTCCTGACGTAGCTCTACGTGCGGACCAAGTTATTTCTAAGTTATTTTCAGGTTATTTCTAGGTTATTTTTAATAATACTGAAATAACCCAGAAATACCCCAAAAATAAAGACTGCGGGTTATTTTTGAGTTATTTTGGTATTATTAAAAATAACTCAGAAATAACCTGAAAATAACTTAAGAATAACCTACGCCGCACGTAGAGCTACGTCAGGAGTCCGGACAGAAAAAACGCTCCCCCAAAAGGACCCTTATAGGATTTATTAAGTCCTATTTGCACTCAAACAACCCCCTAGAACATTTTTTTGGGAAGAATAAATTTTAAAAGGCGCATTTGCATACATAACACACAATTCTTATGTATTTACATATTTCACTCATAACATACACACATCACTCAATTTTGAATATCACATAAAAGATAGCAACATTATCACTTTTTAAGAGTAAAATGCAAATATATAAGAATTTTATGCAACATATGTAAATTTCCTAGTTTAAAAGGCTTTGATATGAGAGGTATTAAACCTATTTAAAATTTAAAAATTTATGTAGTTATTTGTTTGATCATTTTACCATTTAATTAGACAATTATATTAACATTTAAAATAATAACAATTGTATACATTATATCAACAATGATAGGTTTACTAATTGTCAACAAAAAATAAACCAAATAAATAAGAAAAAAGGGCCTAAATAAGAAGCCATAACTTGAGCAAAGTAATACACCCAAAGAAGCCCAAAAATAACTTTTGGGGAAGCATGAGTAGTCACCAGAGATTATTCATGCAAAGTTCACTGGCTCAAGTATAAAGATGCATTTGCCTAAGGTAAATGTAAATGCATGTTGATGCACTCATCATGTATTGAAGACACTTTAGGGTCACTTGCCCAAGCAAGAAGGCAACTCTTATCTAATTCATTAGGGTACTCACCTAGTTGGCAAGAGATACACCTTATCAACTAACCTAAATTAAGGGATTCATTGCATTTCTCCTCTGAAAGCCCATAATATCATCCGCACTATAAGCAACCACTCCTAATCACTCGTTTAAGGGTGGTCCATGTGTATTCATCAATATTTTGATTATTTTTTCCACTTTTTGCTCATTCTCTATAATGGAAAGATGTTATATTTCTTGTAATACCAAAAATTATATGAAAAACGGGTCAATGAGTCATGTAATCGGTTTCTATCTTGGATTTTTTTTTTATTGTTAACAAAAAAATCTTCAAATCCTCTCTTTCTGCTTCTTTCACCCCCTTCTTCTTCCTTAATTTTCACTTTATTTTATATACCATGAGATCAAATAGGTCATGGTAGCAGGGTTCAGACATCATAAGAGAAAAAGTCAAATTTAACATCCGCAAGTGCAATGACTATAAGTATGAAATCAATCTCAAGAAAGAAAAATTAAGTATTAAAAGAAATTGAACAACAAAGGAAAGAATGGTTTGAGAGAATGAAGATTTAAGAAGTTATGATCAATAGAAAAATTTTAGAAATCGAAGAGAGGATCATAAAGTTGAGTCAAGAAATTTTGCGGGCACTCGTGACTATCCTGAGAATAGAGATACCCGAAGACTCTTTAGACTCAATATTGATAATTGATACACCAAAAATATATGAATCTTTAGACCCATATTTTATACTCATTTTTTGTGATGTTATACTTTAACGAAAGATATTTTTTATGTTTTATTGCAGGTTTAATTTTTAGGACTTGGAGCAAAAAAGGAAACAAAAAGAATGAAATTTGGAGTCAAAATGAAGAATTTGAAATATTGTTTAATGTTGACGGCACCGTTTGACAGAGAAGACGGACAAAATTAAATGACCTATGGCGCTGACAGTGCCAGAATGGGAGCCGACGGCGCCAGTGTCGATGCTTTTGAAGAGTTTTTGGGCGCACCCACTGAAGAACCGACTCTAGGCTCTATTTAGAGCCAAAATTGATCAGAAAAGCCGCCTTGCTTCGCTTCCTTCACCCCTCTCAGTCATTCATCGCCCCTTCGCATCTCTTCATGCCACTTTACATCATTCCACGTCATTCCACACCTTTAGTTAGTTATTTTCTTTATAGTTTGGAGTTTTTGTGATAAGTTTAAGTGTGAATTCTTCTCTAAGAAGTGTTGGAGATGAAGAGAAGTGAGAGATTTTTTCTTCCTACATTTCCTAAGAGATGAAGGGATTTACTTTGAGAAAGAGTTTCAGATAAGTGTTGTTTGTTTATTATTGTTGTATGAAATTTCTTTTATATATGAAATTTATGTTTTCTTGTATCTTTCTCATGAAGTCTGAGTAGTTTCCTTTATCTTTCTCCCTACTGTGAGATATGGTGAAATGAACAGAAAATTTGGATGTGTTAATGTTAAAATATAAAATAAATTGTGATGGTTTTACAACTCTGCTCTTAATTTACTTTTTGATATGGTCAATTGAATTGTTAAAATATGTTGTGAAACATATGATCCAGGAAATTGAGTATGAGTTCTACAATATAGTGGAATCACATTTAAGTCCATGAAGGAGTATTTCGTTCATGGAATTAAGTACAAATAAATAGGGAAATATACTTTGCTGGGTGTAGAATTGGAGATTTATAGGGTGACAGACTAAAAATCTCTAATTTGATATTAGTGTTTAAAAGCTAAAGCGAGAGTTAGCTTTCAGAGGAAGGGAAGTTGGAGCTCTGGAGTGAGAGCCAGTATCCTCCTAGCCTAGCCATGGATTTAGGGACTAAACCTGAGATTAGCCAATGATTTTCTATAACACTAAATCAGGCCTAGCCACAGATTTAGGGACTAAACCTGGGATTAGCCAATGATTTTCTATAACACTGTATGAGGGTAGAGAATTAAAACTGACGGCTTCAGAGGAAGAGAAGTCTGAGCTCTGGAGTGGGAGCCAGTATCCTCCTAGCCTAGCCATGTATTTAAGGTACTAAACCTAAGATTAGCCCAATGATTTTCTATAACACTGAATTAGGGTAGAGAATTAAAATTGCTCCTATTTGGCACAAATAATCAATGATTTTCTATAACACTGAATCAGGGTAGAGAATTAAAATTGCTCCTATTTGGCATAATACAAATTTAACAATTATCTCATCTCATTTCACCAAAAAGCTCATTGTAGTGGGAAAGATGTTTTTTTATATTAGAAAACTTCATCACATAAACATAGTTTAGTGGTTACTATTTTGAACTATGCATTTAAATTCTGCTAGTAGTCAATTATTTAGCTTTGATAGTATTTTAAACATTTGAAATTAGTGACAGTAATTTTGTTTTATTTCTGTGAATTTTCTAGTTAATTTATCATTTCAAATTTAAATCTTCCTCGTGGGATTGATATTTGGAAATTAAATAGAAAATCTTATATTACTTGAAAATGATACATATACTTGCGTAGAATACCAACATTAATGTTTAACGTTATTATTCATAAAATACCACATCAAGTTTTTGGCACTATTGTAAAGCGGGTTCAACTTTATAAATTTTAGACAAATATATTTGTTGGTCAATAACCTTACCTGTCATGACAATAACTTTTATATCAATTATAGATGAAGCTTATTACCGAAACAACAATGGGGAAACTACCCCACCATCTAAAAGGATTAAAAGATAATAGCCACATATAACAAGTTGTTTTTTAAGGTAAATCATCAAAGCAATCCCCTCAAAAAAATTTTGAATACCACTCTTAGAATCATATATAAACAAATGTTAGAACTCTTTGACCACATAGCTTATTTTGAATGATCAGCTGCCTCACTGCTTGACATCAGTGACACTTTGAAGTCTTGCTTATTCATTATCACTTCTAAGAAGGCCCTCTCAACTTCTTCTCACATCTCCCAAAAAGGGCAATAAATTCCTTTGTTAAGTTTTAAATGATATTCAGTACTAAGTTTGTTAGTAATTTGAGACTATTGAAGAACTTACAAGATCTTTTAAAGATAAAGAAAGAGCCATCAAGTCACTGAGGAACTTCATTATGAGGTTTGAAAGAGAATTACTAGTTAGGAATCCTAAGCTTGAAATCATCCGAGTTTTTATTACCCAAGAGTCATGGAAAGGATAATATCGTCAAAACACAATTTATAATAACCACAAACAATAGTAGAGTTGCTTAAATTTGTAAATAATCATAGAAATATCAAAGAATATAAGAATGTGGTTAAACTCTCTTCCTTCATTTGCTTAATAAAAAAACCTTTCCAAATAGGACCTATAATGATTCTTTTGTTGAGATAGGGACATCCAAAGGTAAAAATGAGAGAAGGGTTCACCCCAACGAGGAATCTCATACTATTATCAAAGGATGAGTTGACCTAAGAGATCAATGAGAGTCACCATTTTGTCAACTCCCCTAAATGAAGTAGCATCAATACTACTCATTGACATCATGAAGTGATCACCACCTACCCATCAACATCTAATAAATGCTACTATAAGTGCTTATGGATAAGTAGGTAGAGTCCATCTAGAATAATGATTTATTCAACTATCGCATGTTTATAAGGTCATGACCTATCGAGAAAAATACCTCATAAAACTACATATTCAAGAGGAATTAATGGCATGGCATAAAAGATTGCAAGCATTTAAGAAGTTTAGCAGAACACCTTATAATGATAAGAAAATATAAATTATTTGTTTTGGTTAACCAAAGGAGGAGATATGGGAGGACATCCAATGAGGAAGGATTAAAGGAACAAAATGACTGTACAATAAGCGATCCATATCATCAGTATTATATCAAGCATACAAGCATACTTAGAGGACTAAGTATTGGAATATCTCTACAGGATAGCCTCAAACAACATTGTTTGAAAGAGATGCACTTAACAATTATGGCAATGGTCCTCTCATCAAAGTAGTGCCAATCGCTTTCACCAAATTAGACAAGCTAACAGAGAAATTGTTCAAAGATGACGAAGTCATCACATGCATGATTATTAACTCTATAGGAGGTATTTTAATTAACACAAGAAGTTTGGTCAACAATAAATTAAGGATGTCTTCAAAAATATGAATCCAATTACTTCTCAATTTAGCAATATTTATTGGCCCACCTATCAAATTTTCAGAAGAATGGACTGAAAAAAAAAACTTGATGTTATGCCAATCATACAGAAAGAAGCAGAGAGACATAAAAACTTTATAGATTACTTCATTATAAGTAATGGCCAAACAATATACAATGTTATTTTCGGCCAACCATTGTTAAGTACCTTCAATTGGTCCCCACTTAGTTAAATTTATAACAAGAGGAAAAAGATGTTGTTGAATGCATAAAATTTATAGGCGATGAGGAATGTAAAAGAGAAATTATTATACTTTGAGGTAAAAAAAGGAAAACATTCTTAAAGACTCCTTTAAGTAGTATAAAATTCAAAATTTAAGAGATTTGTGGGCATTAAAAGATGCCACATAGGAGCTAAAGTAAGAAACTGATTATATTTAATCAATCAACTCTATAGGCAAGTACTGATTAATGAATATCAAACAATATTTTATACATTCTAGAGATTTTCCTTGTATCAAGCTTAGCTTCAAATAAAGTTTATTTTAATTAGGGAGGGTCGAGTTTTCCTAAGGGAGCAAACTCCTAAAGTTAATTACTTCTCAAGCATACTCATAATACTCTAGGTTAAGAAGTCAATGTTTGTGTTCAATGATGAGTTTGATTTAGATTTTAGTGGATTTAATTAAAGTCAAAATGGGACCTATAGGGCTCCATAGAAAATGAATGTGCATAGAACACTATGAATTAAAGGAGGATGGGCTCAAAGGTGTTTCTCATAACATGAAAAAAGGGAGAACTTACCTCCTAAGAGGGTATGCCACAATCAATCAATATCCCATGAATAGTCCATTATTGTTCTTCAATGTCCTTAATCAGCTTATTTAAGGGGCGAATAAAGGTTTTCTATTAGCAACCATGGGTTACCTAAACAAATGGGACATCATAGATCAAGAGTGTGGTCCTAGACTTAGTTGATAGGCAAGAGTTGAACTTTACACCCATATGAAGGAGAAGCATAGACTACACTTATAACACTATGTAAGATTAGGCATGTAAAGGTTAAACGGGCTACTTAGGGCTCTAAGTTTAGATGGTGGGAATGATAAGATGTTTAAGATTAAGACTTTTAATTTGATCACATATGATCAATATGTCAAAGGTATCTCCTCAATGGTAAATATACAGCAAAGATAGAAATATTCACCTTGATATGGTGAAGAGAGAAAAAAAGTATGGATTCCCCTCAGGTTGGCATGCTGAGAGAACTAAGTAGAGATATCTTTCAATATAATGGGAAGGATATCAAGAGATATATCCTTAATATAATATAAGGAGGAGTTAGATAGATTTTCTCAATATGGCATGAAAAAGAACCAAAAGAAGATTGCACTTAATTTAATGTGAGAAAGATCAAAAGATGGCAACTTTTTTCCATATAATATGAGGAGCTATTGTTGGCGCCAATTTTTATATCACATTCGTTGGATGTCCCTTCGAATGATATGTAAATGTATTAAGTTTATACGTAGCATCTCATAACTTGAGGAATCCAAAAAATCCTCAATGGATGCTCATGGCATAAAATTAGAGTTTATCCAATTGTGGCCATGCCCGGGGTTGATTACTACTGGTTGACAACAGTTTTGATCTAGCACATATTTAATGGTTTTTTTTATTATTATTATTTAAGGGACCATATTAAATTCTTTTGGAGCTTCCCATGATCCAAGGAATCCAAAAAACCTTCAACGAGTGCTTCGGGTGCAAAATTAGGGTTTGGTCGAACATGACTGTGATCGAGATTGTTTACCCCCAGTTGACATTATTCATTTGATATGTGTCCTGGATGTCTATTTGGATGTTTGAGGATCCTATTTAATTCACAAATAGTCTTCAACAGTCCGGGGATCAATAAAAACCTCCCATGCAAGCTCTTGCAAAAAAGGGCAAAAGCCCCCATTTTGGACCTGACCGAGCGCCCCTATGCCTAGTCTTGGGCACCTATGCACCCAGCCTGGTGCTCATGCATCCAGTTTTGGTGCCTATGCGCCCAGAATGGCTCTCTCAAGCACAATGCTAGAGCTGATCTCTTTTACGTCTGGCCTTGGGTGCCTAGCCTTGGGCTTGACACCTTTGCGCCTAGTTTGGGGGCCTAGGCGCCAAGAATGCTTCTTCAGACATTTTCAACCTGAGGCCCAGTATTGGGCGCTTAGGCGTCCAACTATTTTTCTATTAAAACACAGTGTCACCATCTCAAGTGAGATACGTTGCATGCATTAAATGTAGGGGAAAAAACCATCTTGTTACATGGATATTTTTTCACTTGGAGAAGGGAGCAAATGGACGGAGGAAGTGCTTCTGCCATTTTGGGAGACCAAGATCTCTGGTTCCAGCCAATATCTCCTCGGGCAAGGAGAAGAGGAAGGCAGTGAGCATTATTTAAAGAGAAGAGTTGTGAGCTAAGGAGTCCTTTTGAGGGAGAGGAGGAGAAAGTCGGGGAGACTTTTCTTTTGGGGGAGAGTTTAAAGAGCTTCTTCTTTATCTTCCTCGTCTTCTACTTCATCTTCTTCATCTCCCTCTTATTCTTCATTGAAAAGCTTCTTGTCCTCCCTGTATATCAATGCTTGAGGTGAGAAGCGAGCTTCTCAGAGTAGTTCCTTTAAAGAAAAGAAGGAAACAATCATCTTCTTGGAAGGAGGCTAGAAGCAAGCAAAGGGAACACGACATCAAAAACCATGAAGGAAAAAGTTCTTGAAAAACTCTTATTTTTTTGTTTCTAGCAAGCCATTTAGGGTTTGTGTTGAAGATATTAGGTTTAGGGTGATGTTAGAGGAAGCCCCTTAGCTTAGGAAGCTTTCTTTTACAATCCTCGAACTTCTTATCCAAAAGTCCTAGCTACCAAACCCATTGCGAAGATGGGATTATAATAATCTCATCTTTCAACGTGGTGGCTTCCCTTCGATAGATAAGCGAAGCCTTAAGCCTAGAGAGTGAAAAAAACCTCCTTGATCTTCACTCCAATAGTTGGAAAACTTTCTCTATAATGATATATTTTTTGTGTTTAGCCACGCGAATGGAGGTGAGCATTTTGTTGCCTCGCACGATAAGGTGTTGATACACCTCTCCATCTCTTGAGCCTAGAACCTATTGTTCGCCTCATTTTTTGTCACATATGACTTTCATGGACGTTACCCTAGGTTTGGTGTAGCCATGTCTAAACTGCAGTCATGCCAATTTTGGTCTGGCGTGATCACCTCAGGCCTGGACGTGACCACAACTGAAAATACATCGGTGTGGTCACGCCTAGTTCAGAGGTGACCACAACCAGAAGTACCTTGGCGTGGTCACGCCCAGTTCAGGCGTGACCACATCTAGGAGTACCTTGGCGTTTTCATGATCGGTTCAAGAGTGACAATGCCTGAAAATTTATGTCTGTTCATGCCACAAACTTGCATGATCACTTCCTATGCCATGCATATGATCCGAGGCCATTGTCCACTGATCTAGTAATGAATTGTAATGTCACTTTGTCATCGGCAATCTGTGACACATCCAATGGTCGGAATGATCGTGGTGATTGAATTGAAGACAATAAATGTCCTTTCTCGCCTATAATTAGGCGGCCTTTCCACTATCTCCGAGCGCACTCACACACTTCTAATACTCAGAGCAAAGGAAGAAAAATTTGCTAACAAGCCTCCTCTTCCTCTAATCAAATTCCTCTCTGGTAAGTCTCCTCTTCCCTCTTCTTTTACTTTAAGTTCAAGCATTTCTTTTCAAAGTTAAGTTTAAGCTAGGATTAGGCTTGGGTTTGGGTTTGACTCAGGTGGCCTGAACTCAGCCTAACCCTGACCTAACCTAGGCTTAACCCTGACCTGAACCTAGCCTAATCCAAATCCAAATTGTAATCGAGTAGAACCCAACCCAGACCCAGCCTAATCCCAACTCAAACTCGATCAAACTCAACTCAATCCCGACCTAACCTAACCTAACCTTAGCCCAACATAAGCTTAACCCTAACCAGAACCCAGCCTAATTCTGACACAAATTATAGTCAAGTCAAACCCAACGTAGACCCAACCTGACCCCTTGACCAAACCTGACCTAACTCATACATGATCTAACCCAACTCAGGTCAACTCAAGTCTAGGTCTAAGATTTTTCAACGCAAGTCAACTCAGATACCACCCAGGTTAACCCAAGTCTAACTCAGATCAAACTAAGTCAACTCAGATCCAACTTAGGTCAATCCATGTCCAACCTAGGTCTAACCCGGGTCGACCCAAGTCAAACCCAGTCCAACCCAGCTCGACAAAGGTCAACCCAAGTCAAATTGGACCCTAAACCAGCCGACCCATGCCACATCTGAGCTCAATTCTGACATGACCTGAGCAAGAAATCTAGTTCAAGCTTAAATGTATGTTGTTTTTTTTGTTTCATGTGTNATATATATATATATATATATATATATATATATATATATATATATATATATATATATATATATATAACAAAAGGAAGCATGAAAGCCTCTCACAAGATGGTTTTCTCCACAAGCATCAAGGTAAAATCCTAAACAAAATTAAACACAAAAACTTAGAAAATCTTTAATTTAACACCACGACTGACATACCTAGGAATTGAAATAAAATATGAATTAAAAATGAATCTCAAATAACATTTAAAATACACCAATATAAAGAACAAGAACATAACCTAAGCAGATGGGACAAGAATCTTTGGTTAGCTAACTCTAAGGGCCCGTTTGGGGCAGCTTATAAGTGCAGGTCGTTTTTTAAAACGTCGCAGTACCGTTTGGATCGCATATTTTGTCAGCTTATCTGAAAACTCGGTTTCATTATTACACTAAACGTGGGTTGCGGGTCAGACCCTGCAATTGACTCGCGGGTCACGTTTCAAGATAAGCTGATTATCCTGAAACGTACAAGCTGTCCCAAACGCACCCTTAGACATGAAACTGAGGATCATACACTTACCCTAGGTTAGTCTAAGAATAGAAACCAAGGTTAGTTTGATAGGTGTTTTAGTTAGTGCTAAGGACAAGAAAATAAAAAGCAAATATACCTACCCCCTCAGGCTAGAGGAAATACATTAGAATGATGTAACCAAATGTTTTTGATGAAAGTATTTCATACTGCTTTAAAACAATGAATCCTTTATGCTTCGGCATACAAGGGGAATTACTAGTTGTGAGGTTGGTTATAGTTGACATATATCAATGTCTCTAGAATGTTGGAAAGTCATGAACATCCTCACCAAGGATGTTATTACTAAAGTCTTGGTTAGTCTGCCCCTTAAAATTCCTTATAGAGTCGAAGGTTTTACTTCTCATCTAGAAACCCTTCTTACTTGACTTTGTCCTTAGCTTAGGGATTCCAATCATTTTCTTCACTCAAATCAAGTATTCTTGATTCATCGTTTGAACTCACGTGATTGATTCAAAATCATTATCAGTCTTTTTCAAACTCTTCAACCACCACTCTTTGTGTACAGACCCCCTTCATTGGATGGTCGAATCCCTACATTCAGGCCTTTCCCATGACACATTGTCACTGTACTGTAAGTCTCATCCCTTTGAGCTTAATTCTCTCAATTTGGATCCTATACTTATCTTCAACAACTTCAATCATTAAAATATGACCTTTGATAATTTAACTCATTATATTAATCGAGAGTTATTTTATGGTTCACAGCTCTAGAGATGTAATTAACTACAAGGTCTCGCCTTTGTAGGGAATGAGTGGAATTATGATAAATCTTATCTTAACACTTGTAGATAAGGGAAAACCCCTGATTTCATAGACTAACGAAGGCTTTCATAATTCAGGTGGTCATGCCTATTTTTAAAGTAATATTTTCTTCCTTTGGGGAGATATTTATTCTTCAAAATGTTGTGCCCAGTTATCTAGATAGACGTCTTCCAAAACTACCTTGGATGACCAGAAACTTCCTATTTTCGAACTTCATGGCCTCCAATTCCAGAAATACTTCCAGGTATGGAGTTTTTAAAAGAAGAAAGTTTATCAGTTTTGACGCGCAAAGATTATACGACAAAGTTATTACAAAGAAGATGCTTAAGAAGGAGAGAGGTTTTGTCAATCACGGATTGATTAATCCAAGTTCTCTGATTGATAAAATCATTATACAAAGGCGTTGGGAAGTTCTGTGCTACACTACCTCTGTAATTGTTGTATCAGTATTGAAGGAATTCTATGCCAACTTACATGGAATTACCAAAGAAGCTATATTTGTATGAGGTAAGGTTGTATCATTTACTCCTGTGCGGATCAATGAGTTGTATATGATAGAAATCGTTCCAATCTGTCATTATACAAATTTTATCCCTGCCAGAGATTTGATGCAAGATGTCTATAATTTTCTGACGAATTAAAATGATATTTGGGAAATGTGAAATGAAGGACATGTTAGTTTCTCTGCTTCATTGCTTAATCCAATATTTAAGCAGTGACATTTCTTCATTTCTGCAAAATTATTCCCTGTCATGAAGATTCGTAGAGTCGCCAACGAAAATGTTATTTTGAATTATTGCATTCAAATGGAGTCTAAATAGTTTACTTTATCTTTCTCTCTACTCTGAGATATGGTGAAATGAAAAGATAAAATGAGTTCCCTCTATCTTTCTCCCTACTTTGAGATAAGGTGAAAAGAAGAGATAATATGAATGTGCTAATATTAAAATATAAAATCTCTGAGATATGGTGAAATGAAGAGATAATATGGATGTGCCAATATTAAAATATAAAAAAAATTGTGATGATTTTTCAACTCCAGAAATGAAGAGATAATATGGATGTGCCAATATTAAAATATAAAATAAATTGTGATTATTTTTCAACTCCAAAGATAATATAAATGTGCCAATATTAAATTGTAAAATAAATTGTGATGATTTTTCAACTCCGAAACGATCTGGCCAATTGAATTGTTAAAATATGTTGTGAAACATATGATCCGGGAAATGGAGTATAAGTTCTACAACTGAGATATGGAAATAAGTGCAAATAAATAGGGAAATATACTATGTTGGGTGTAGAATTGGAGAATCTTTAGAGTGACAGACTAAAATCCTCAATTTAGTCTTAGTGTTTAAAACTAAAGTGAGATTCAGCCTTCAGGTGAAGGGAAGTAGAAGCTCTGGGGTGGGAGCCAGTATCCTCCTACCCTAGCCTCGGATTTAGGGACTAAACCTGGGATTAGCCAATGATTTTCTATAACATTGTATCTGGGTAGAGAATTGAAACTGCTCCTATTTGGCACAATACATATTAAAACATTTATCTCATCTCATTTTATCAAAATCTCATTGTAGTGGGAAATATGTTTTTTCACATAAGGAATCTTCATCACATAAACATAGTTTAATATTTTAGTAGTTACTGTTTAAACTTTGTATTTCAGTTTTGTTATTAGTTAAATAATTTAGTTTTGATAATACCCAACATTCAAAATTAATGACAGTAATTTCGTTTTGACTTTCTGTGAATTTCCTAGTAAATTTATCATTTCATATTTAAACATTTCCCTTGGGATCGATATTTTGGGCTTAAATAGAAATTATTTTATTATTTGATAATGATATGTATACTGCGTAGAATCGCAATATTAATTACTTAAATTTCTAATTCATAAAATATTGCATCAAGCTTTTGGCACCGTTGCATAGCGGAGCCAACTATATAATTTTACACAATTATATTTCACTCGGGATCAAGGAGAACCAAGAGATGAAAATTAACTGACATAACTATCATCAATATAGTGTTAGGAATGACTAGAGAGATGATTCTCCCTAATATAGTATGAGGAGAATTGAAGGATGTAGTTCTTAATTTGGTTTGAGGAGAGGTATAAGAAGAGCACCATCGACATATTCTGAATGATATTTAGAGATGACAACTCTCCTTAATATCGTTTGAGAGTAGTTCAGAGAGATGAATATCCTTAATGTAGGTTGAGGATAACCAAATAATGGAGAAAGGACCAAAACTTATCTTCAATATGATGAAAGAGAAAAAAAAAAGATGGAAGGAATAAGGCTTATTGATTGATCTCATGAACTCGAGCAAGACTGGACACATTCTCTATATGATGGAAAAGTTGTATGAAATGAAACTTACAACATAGATAGAAAAAATTAAGAATGACCAATCTGATTTCTTAATAATATAGAAAAGATAGAAGCCTATACTTGCATCCTACCTAGGTCAAGATACCAGCTAAAGTTTACAAATAAAAAGGGCTGGTTAGATATAGATGATGGTCAAAAATAAAATAACTAGATGGAGCTAATTGAGTGTAAAGTAAGTGAATTTAATTTTTTTATCCTAGAATATAATCCTAAACTATATGCACACTCGCAAAGGAGGTGATGATATGATATGCATCAACAAAAGGGATTCATAACTGATAAGTTTCTACTGTAATGAGCACATGTGCCTAATTTACCATGACTATTGGACCCTTGTACCAGGTTTTATTTTATTTTATAGATGTTTATAGAATATGAGCGTGTGATAGGAGACCGTAGGATACTAATCGACAAACCTAGATAATGTCAGTAACAAAGATAGTTCCTAACCGGCATGAAATGGAATGGTGAGTGAGACCCTAAAGTTTATTTATCAATGTTTGTTTCCTATGGTTTCCTATAAAACAACTATTAGTAATATGTAATTAAACCATAAAACTATTTCTATCACATTATAATGAATCTAAATAAGTGTGCAATAAAATGATTTGACATAAGAAGTTCAACCACAATGATCACTTGGATGTATGATTAAGTAGAGCTTTGATATATTTCATCATAACACCAACTTTAGGTTGATCAAGAAAAATGTAAATGAAAAATTAATCCTTAAGGGTTAAGATCAATTAAATCATGCTAGATTAATTCAATATGGATGTAAGTTTTAATACGCAAACATTATATCAATAGATGAATTCTAATAAGAAGTTGTCTCATAAATAATCTTTAGCAAATTTTCACTTTATATGGATCAGCTTACCAATAAAGTTCAAAAAAATATAGTTCAAGACCCATAAATTTAACTCAAAATAAATCTTAATTTGAAAACATAATCAATAGAAACTTAGCATGGATAATTCAACTCAAAATGAAGCCTAATAGAGTTTCAACATAAAAGAATTTGGACAATAACATGTTTAAGCAATAGCATATAGATTCTAGTTTAAGAAACAATTATATAGAAAATTGGGTTGAAAACTTTGCACCTCATCACAACATTTAAAGATCTCTCATGAGAAAATGTAGATATGGCTTTAGCTACTTGTAGAACTCTATTGGGTTGTTAATAAGCTTTATATCTAATTGTGGGGATGATATATAGTAGAAGTGAGAAAGGAAAAAAGCTTTATGCCTCTAAAAAGAAGAGAGTGGTGTGGTATTTTTTGTGAGATTCAAACAAACCTTGAAGAAGGGGTAAATAACATGGTAGAATAATGAGAGAGGGAGAGAATGAGATAACTAGAAGGAAGAGAGAGAAAGAAAGAGTAGAATAGGGAGAGACATGTGGAGAAGGGAAAGATTGAAAGAGATCTAAGAGAGAGGGAGAGAGAAGGTATTTTTAAAAAATTGATAGAGAGAGAGAGAGAGAGAGAGAGAGAGAGAGAGAGAGAACAAACTCTAAAAGAGATTTGAGAAGGGGAGAGAAGTAGAGGATGCTTTTATGAAAAATTCCCCTTTTTTCTTGTGTCATGAACACATGAAAAATACTCAAATAAAATAAAACCTTAATTCTTCTTTCTAATTTTGTGGGCTTAATTTGGAAAATAAGTAATGTAACTTAAAATTATAATAATGTAGCTACCTAGTTAAGAGAAATATGAGGAANAATTAAAAATTAAATATTAATTAATGATTAGTTAGTTTTATAAAGTTTTATAAATAACTGATTAGCTAAGTAGTCAATTGATAATTAATATAATTAAAAAATATATAAATTTAAATTAATCTTAATAATTGCATTATTAATACATGATAGGAAAGATTTAAGCTGTAGAAATGTAACAATTAAATTCCATTATATGACTAGTTGTAAAATTTTTCATTGAGCTAAATCCTAATAAATGCTAATAAAATTTGTTAAGTAGTTTGTCGAGATTTATCTTAATTTACTTATTAACATATCAAATAGTTTTCAGGATTTAATCATCTCAAAATTTGATAAAGAGTCGGCAGCTGCAGCTTATTGAATAATTTATTGATAAGTTGATTAAAAATAATCAACTGATAAGTTAGGTGCGGTGGCTATTACAAATTTTCATTTTTTTTGGAAAAGTTAGACCGCTGTCAGAAAGTTATTTTCAATGTTTTCAAAATGCATAAGCTGTCAAAACGTAGTTTATCTAAACAGACTAAGTGTGTTTTCAAAACGCAGCCGCACCAAATAAGCTGCCCCAAACAGGCCCTTATAGGATTTATTAAGTCCTATTTGTAGTCAAACAACCCCTATACTTGGAAATCTGATGTTTTAATAATATAGAAAAGATAGAAGCCTATACTTGCATCCTACCTAGGTCAAGATACCAGCTAAAGTTTACAAATAAAAAGGGTTGGTTAGATATAGATGATGGTCAAAAATAAAATAACTAGATGGAGCTAATTAAGTGTAAAGTGAATTTAATTTTTCTATCCTATAATAAAATCCTAAACTATATGCAGACTCACAAAGGAGGTGATGATATGATATGCATCAACAAAATGGATTCATAACTGATAAGTTTCTACTGTAATGAGCACATGTGCCTAATTTATCATGACTATTGGACCCTTGTACCATGTTTTATTTTTATTTTATAGATGTGTATAGAATATGAGTGTGTGATAGGAGACTGTAGGATACTAATCGGCAAGCCAAGATAATGTCAGCAACAAAGATAGTTTCTAACCGACATGAAATGAAATGGTGAGTGAGACCCTAAAGTTTATTTGTCAATGTTTGTTGCCTATGGTTTTCTATAAAACAACTATTAGTAATATGCAATTAAACCATAAAACTATTCCAATCACATTATAATCAATATAAACAAATGTGCAATAAAATGATTTGACATAAGAAGTCCAGCTACAATGATCACTTGGATGTATGATTAAGTAGAGCTTTGATATATTTCATCATAACACCAACTTTAGGTTGATCAAGAAAAATGTAAATGAAGAATTAATCCTTAAGGGTTACATGTTTAAGATCAATTAAATCATGCTAGATTAATTCAATATGAATATAAGTTTTAATACGCAAACATTATATCAGTAGACGAATTCTAATAAGAAGTTGTCTCATAAATAATCTTTAGCATATTTTCGCTTTATATGGATCAGCTTACCAATAAACTTCAAAAAAATATAGTTCAAGACCCATAAATTTAACTCAAAATAAATCTTAATTTGAAAACATAATCAATAGAAACTTCAGCATGGATAATTCAACTAAAAATGAAGCCTAAAAGAGTTTCAACATAACAGAATTTTGGACGATAACATGTTTAAGCAATAGCATATATATTCTAGTTTAAGAAACAATTATATAGAAAATGGGGTTGAAAACTTTGCACCTCATCACAACATTTAAAGATCTCTCATGAGAAAATGTAGATATGGCTTTTTCTTATAACGGATGCACCAATAAATTGATGAAATGATTTAGTATGTGTGGAGGTGGAGATAGAAAGGAGATTAACTTAGCTACTTGTAGAACTTTAGTGGGTTGTTAATAAGCTTTATATCTAATTGTGGGGATGATATATAGTAGAAGTGAGAAAGGAAAAAAGCTTTATGCCTTTACAAAGAAGAGAGTGGTGTGGTATTTTTTGTGAGATTCAAACAAACCTTGAGGAAGGGGTAAATAACATGGTAGAATAATGGAGAGGGAGAGAATGAGATAACTAGAAGGAAGAGAGAGAAAGAAAGAGTAGAATAGGGAGAGACATGTGGAGAAGGGAAAGATTGAAAGAGATCTAAGAGAGAGGGAGAGAGAAGGTATTTTTACAAAATTGATAGAGAGAGAGAGAGAGAGAGAGAGATTTGAGAAGGGGAGAGAAGTAGAGGGTGCTTTTATGAAAAATTCCTCTTTTTTCTTGTGTTTGTCATTAGAGGAGAAATAGATTTCCTATTTTTACTTTTCATATAAATGCCCCTAGATTAAAACATCAAGAGATGTGGCGCCCAAATAAAATAAAACCTTAATTCTTCTTTCTAATTTTGTGGGCTTAATTTGGAAAATAAGTAATGTAACTTAAAATTATAATAATGTAGCTACCTAGTTAAAAGAAATATGAGAAAAATTTTGAATTTTAAGTATTATATAATATTAATCTATTAATTTACATGTATAAGAACACATATATTTATATAAATAAATGTATATGTATAATGCATATTAATTTAAATATATAAATATATAAACATTAATTTTATCTAAAATTTAAAATGATGGCGACTACTTGACCACTTAACACATGCCAAATAAATCTCAACTTGGACATTAATATGCCCATCTAAATTATCCTGATGATTCAGTCACAGTCTCGTAGTCTAATTGGCCAAATAATGCCCTGATGAAATTTTTTTCACCAGTGAAAAATACATGTAATTGAGATTCCATGCACTTGAAATCATGTAAAAAGGTCAACAAATCATCATGCAACTCAACATGTATCCCTCCAAATATAAGGATGAATATGACTCAACTCTCAAAAAAGTAATACAGTGAGCGTAAGTTATGACAAACTACCTGACCCATCATCATACACAAACACAGAATGCATGGGCAAACATACATATAAATATGTACACACAAGCATATATATAGATTTAGNATGTATAATGCATATTAATTTAAATATATAAATATATAAACATTAATTTTATCTAAAATTTAAAATGATGGCAACTACTTGACCACTTAACACATGCCAAATAAATCTGAATTTGGGCATTAATATGCCCATCTAAATTATCCTGATGATTCAGGCACACTCTCGTAGTCAAATTGGCCAAATGATGCCCTGATGAAAATTTTTTCACCAGTGAAAAATACATGTAATTGAGATTCCATGCACTTGAAATCATGTAAAAAGGTCAACAAATCATCATGCAACTCAACATGAAACTATCCAAATGTAATGATGAATATGACTCAACTCTCAAAAAAGTAAATTTGAGCAATGCAGTGAGCGTAAGTGATGACAAACTACCTGACTCATCATCATACACAAACACAGAGTGCATGGGTCATACATACATATAAATATGTACACACAAGCATATATATAGATTTAGATGCATACATAATTGCATATATATACACACACACACACACACACACACAGTCGCCCGAAAATAGAAGGGCAACTGATATGTCATTAACAAATGTTCATCATCTAGAACACATTTCTAGACATTACACAAATCTCGGGACATTTTTTTTAAAATGGAACATCCAAGACTTATTTAAAAAACATCAAGAATTTCAATTTCAGCATTCTTACAATCAAACAGACCGGCTCAACGAGGCGGACACAACAAGACCTAAATTGATTCAATTCAAGTCATATCAAGTCATTAGGTCATTTTTGGAAACTTTTGGTGCCTAATTAGAAGATAAAAAAATAAATAAATCTGACTAGCTTATAATCAAACCAAGCATCTCAACAAAATAAATTTAACGAGTCCAATATCACTCAATTTTAAGATCATTAAAGCACTCAAATGTCCACAAAACACTGTTCGGTCGACGAAATCTCTCTGGGTCATCTGATAAAGTGGTGTGAATTCCTACCTTACTTGCAGGAAGGTCTCTCACAAATTCTAACAGAGTCCTACCACCCTCTTAAAAGGAAAGCTAGACGTTGAACCAAAGGAAGATCAGAGCTTTGAGGAGTAGTTGATCCTTCATGTTGTACACCAATGGTCAAGTGAACTCTACCCACTCATGCACCCTCCGACCACTATTGAACACTGCTTGTCGGTCGTCGCCAACCACCATCACTACCAGCTGCTCCTTTTGGCAAAATCCCTCGTGAAATCACAATGTGGTTGTGGAATCCCAACGCAAGTTGCGGAAAAATGAAAAACTCTGGCTAAATCATAATGTGCATTATGGAATCTCAGCTTACATTGTGAAGTAACAACGAATCCAACATAACAACACCTCCCGAAGACGTTGCAAAAACGAACCCTGAAAAAGGTGCAACAACATACCCCAAAGACGGTGTAACAACACATCTCAAATATGGTACAGCTCGTAATAATTTCTTACAACCGTCGTACTCCGAATATCATGACCATCTCCAAACTCCTGTAGTTCTCTCCTTGCATGTCACCACTACGGCCTGTGTGGCCAACTACAGAATATGTGGTCCACAACTCATTTCTGTGGCCTAGAGACGTTAGCATAGCTCATATAGCTCTCAACTCCGGTCTTTGTGATCTACGAACGTTATCACAGCTTGTGTAGCTCTTAACTTAGACCTTTGTGGCCTACGGGCACAGACATTATCATAACTTGTGCAACTCCCAACTCCAGCCTCTACAGCATACTGACCATCTCAGCTCATGCAGCTCTCGACTTCAACATCTACAACCTACGTACATTATCTCAGCTCATGTAGCTCACAACTTCATTCTCTATGGCCTACAAATGTTATCTCAACTTATACAGCTCTAAACTTTGACCTCTTCGACCTACGGATGTTACCTCAACTCATGCAGCTCCCAACTCCAGCATATACAGCCTATGGACATTCTCAAAGCTCATGCAACTCCCTACTACGGTCTTTGTGGCCAACCAACACTCTTGAAGCAACCATCTATAGCCCACATTACCAACTACTATCATGCTTTCAACTATGACCTCAAAAAAAAATCACTATAATCAACATTTAAAACATTCACGGTGAACTTACTGTCTCTATAGTAATCGAATACGACCTTCACGATCCATTACGACTATTATTGTCGAAACAGCATTGTACATCAACTTTATAATTTCATCATCCCTGACTTGAATGAAGATTAGAACTATATACTCACAAAAATTTTTAATGTCTCTATTTCTCACTTTAATTATCTGAGTGTGTGCTAGATTTTTGTGCGACGCTAAGATACTAAATAATCTCTCCACAATCGCAAATCTTCCGATATGCATCATTGTTTCAGAAGTGAGAGCACAAACAATACAATATAACAATAAATTCGATGGTACATAAAAACATCATATAATTAATGGTGGATAGAAAGTTGTCTCAAAAATACATATGACAAATAATTCCAATAGAGCCAAACTAAAAGCAAAATACACTTCATCACATTCAAGGACTGCAAATACCGTTTCCAGCTAAATATGGTTGTTGTACATGCAAACAACACATTCAACATTCTGAGAGGACGCATTCTCCCTTCATTCCTAAAAAGGGAAAATCACAAAAGGTTGGTAGAGCCAGTTGCAGCACTTCTACATGATGTGGGAGAACAAATGAGAACTTCAACGCTTTTGAATGGATGGGCTTCAGGTCACAATGAAGATATTAAACCTAATATTAGAACATAATATTACGATAAAAAATTTAATTAATTTTAAATTCATTGGATTTGCTTTGCAATCAATAAAACAGTATATAACACTCAAAGCAAATCCAATATCTTTGATATCCATCCTATCAGATATTTGGCCAAAATATTTGGACACAACTTTGCTTCATGATAGTGAATGAAGCAGCCGCTTGCATGGGTATGGAAAGAATCACATTTCATTTGCAAAGGGAAATTCGTATAAAAAAAAAGATAAAATTAAAANGCATATATATATATATATATATATATATCACACACACACACTTAAAATACATACACAGTCGCCCGAAAATAGAAGGGCAACTGATATGTCATTAACAAATTTTCATCATCCAGAACACATTTCGAGGCATTACACAAATCTCGGGTCAAATTTTTTAGAATGGAACATCCAAAACTTATTTAAAAAACATTAAGAACTTCAATTTTAGCATACTTACAGTTAAACAGACCGGCTCGACGAGGCGGACACAACAAGACCAAAATTGGTCCAATTCAAGTCATATCAACCAATTAAATCATTTTTGGAAGCCTTTGGTGCCTAATTAGAAGATCAAACAAAATTTAAATCTGACTAACTTATAATCAAACCAAACATCCTAACAAAATGAATCCAACGAGTCCAATATCACTCGATTTTGAGATCATTAAAGCACTCAAACGCCACAAAACATTGTTCGGTCGACGAAACCTCTTTGGGTCATCTGATAGAGTGGTGTGAATTCCTACCTTATTTTGCAGGAAGGTCTCTCACAAATTCTAATAGAGTCCTACCACCCTCTTAAAAGGAAAGCTAAACCTTGAACCAAAGGAAGATCAGAACTTTGAGGAGTAGTTGATCCTAGAAACAAATTCGACGAAACCAATGGTCCAGTGAACTCTACCCACTCATGCACCCTCCGACCACTATTGAACACTGCTCGTCGGTCGTCGCCAACCACCATCGCTACCAGCTGCTCCTTTTGGCAAAATCCCTCGCGAAATCGCAATGTGGTTGTGGAATCCCAACGCAAGTTGCGAAAAAATGAAAAACACTTGCTAAATCGTAATGGGCATTGTGGAATCTTAGCGTACATTCTCAGTGTACATTGCGAAGTAACAACGAATCCAACATAACAACACATCTCGAAGACGTTGCAAAAACGAACCCTGAAAAAGGTGCAACAACATACCCCAAAGACGGTGTAACACATCTCAAATACAGTATAGCTCGTAATAATTTCTTACAATCGTCGTACTCTAAATATCATAACCATCTCCAAACTCTTGTAGTTCTCTCCTTGCATGTCACCACTACGGCCTGCGTGACCAACTACAGATAATGTGGTCCACAACTCATTTTTGTGGCCTAAGGATGTTAGCATACCTCATGTATCTCTCAACTCCGATTTTTGTGATCTACAAACGTTATCACAACTTGTGTAGCTCTTAACTTCGACCTCTGTAGCCTACGGGCAACAGACATTATCATAACTTGTGCAACTCCCAACTCCAGCCTCTACAGCATACTAACCATCTAAGCTCATGCAGCTCTCAACTTCAACATCTGCAACCTACGTACATTATCTCAGCTCATGTAGCTCACAATTTCATTCTCTATGGCCTACAAATGTTACCTCAACTTATACAGCTCCCAACTCTGACTTCTTCGACCTACAGACATTACCTCAACTCATGCAGCTCCCAACTCCAGCATATACGGCCTATGGACATTCTCACAGTTCCTGCAACTCCCTACTACGGTCTTTGTGGCGAATCAACACTCCTGAAACAACCATCTATAGCCCACATTACCAACCACTATCATGCTTTCAACTATGAACTCTAAAAAAAAGGCACTATAATCAACATTTATAACATTCACGATGAACTTACTGCCTCTATAGTAATTGAATACGACCTTCATGGCCCATTACGACTATTATTGTCGAAACAACATTGTACATCAACTTTATAATTTCATCATCCCTGACTTGAATGAAGATTAGAGCTATATACTCACAAGGATTACTTCAACTGTGCTAGGGTTCAAGATTTGTTTCCTCTCTCGAGTTTTCTGCATAAAAATTTTTAATGTCTCTATTTCTCACTTTAATTATCTGAGTGTGTGCTAGATTTTTGTGCGACGCTAAGATACTAAATAATCTCTCCACAATCGCAAATCTTCCGATATGCATCATTGTTTCAGAAGTGAGAGCACAAACAATACAATATAACAATAAATTCGATGGTACATAAAAACATCATATAATTAATGGTGGATAGAAAGTTGTCTCAAAAATACATATGACAAATAATTCCAATAGAGCCAAACTAAAAGCAAAATACACTTCATCACATTCAAGGACTGCAAATACCGTTTCCAGCTAAATATGGTTGTTGTACATGCAAACAACACATTCAACATTCTGAGAGGACGCATTCTCCCTTCATTCCTAAAAAGGGAAAATCACAAAAGGTTTGTTGGTAGAGCCAGTTGCAGCACTTCTACATGATGTGGGAGAACAAATGAGAACTTCAACGCTTTTGAATGGATGGGCTTCAGGTCACAATGAAGATATTAAACCTAATATTAGAACATAATATTCTGATAAAAATTTTAATTAATTTCAAATTCATTGTATTTGCTTTGCAATCAATAAAATAGTATATAATACTCGAAGTAAATCCACTATCTTTGATATCCATCCTATCAGATATTTGGCCAAAAAATTTTGACACAACTTTGCTTCATGATAGTGAATGAAGCAGCCGCTTGCATGGGGTATGGAAAGAATCACATTTCATTTTCAAACGGAAATTCGTAAAAAAAAAAAGATAAAATTTATAAAAATTAAAAAATAACGTACCTGTATGCAATAGTCCCCTCTGCATAATCATTCTATATAATACATTCTGGAGACAGGCATAAAGCATTTTCCAGACAATAGCTGCAACTCGTATGTGAAATTTACATCCATGAGGCGATGATTGTCCCTGGACCGGCTCATTGAAAAAGAAGTCATCAGTTTGTCACCTTCATCAACTCTAAGAGGAGGCTGTATCAGAAAAACCTGCTCAGGGAGTAAAGAGAAAACAATTAACATGGGATTAAATTATACAAGTTCAAATTTATGCCAAAAAAAGACCATTAAGAAAACAGATTACAATCTTATTTGTATATGCTTAAAATCTCAATGTGATAGAAATTAAAATTTGCATTCTAACATGAGACTAAGATGTGAAAATTTTGGAAAGAAAAATATCATAGGGCCAAGGTAAGTTAAAAGCAATTCAATATATGATAGGCAATTACAATGATTCACCCTCCTGACAAGAAATGGCAAGATTACATTGTAAAAAGTTACATTGTGTATTAATGTTTGTAGAAAAAATGTTTGATGATTATGTGGCAATCAACGGCACTCATCGATCAACAAGACACATCAAATATCAAAAGTTAGAGGGTTACAAACATTGGTGCCGATCACCAAAGGGCGTTGGAAGATGAATAAATGTGAAGTGGGGTACCAACATAATCATCAATGACCATCAAACGGCGCGCGATGAAAAATTACATAGTACTTGCCAACAAAATAAACTAAAAGACCAAAAAGGTTGAAATGCATTAAAGACCCACTTAAAAATTAAGGTTAGCTAATTAGAGAGAGTCAAAACTATATCTCTTTGTTGAAATGTCCAAAACGATTCCAAATAATGTAAAATCAGATATCAGTTACCAAAAAAATGTGGGCATAGACAACTATCTTGGTAAAGATTTGTTCAACTCGACAAAAGATATCCAAAACCATTGAAAGTTCTTAAAACTGGAGGCCAGTGGAAGCAACAATAATTGAAAAAAAAAATTAATTCGAGCTTTTATGCAGCCAAAAAATGGTAAGACTCCAATTTTTTGGCAATATTTCTTTCAAAGAGCAACCCATCACCCAAAAAAACTGAAAATAAAAAGATTTTTGTACCCTGTACAGCTTGCTGTGGCATGGAGATATTTTAATCTTACTCTTCCCCGACAAACTACATGAAATCCTAAGCATCTAGTCAAACTCCACTCAATGAGCAAAGTGCAAGGATAATATTGTTCAAAAGCCGCCATTGCAATGCTGTGCGACCTAAGCACCTCGTGAACATGGGAGGAATGGTTTGATTGGCTACTAAAATCATTTCTTAATGTTCCTCTTATTTGATTTCAAATGTTTTGTATATCAAAATAAATTGAGTGAAAATTGGGTTTTCATCCAATTAACTTTGCAAATCATATTAGAATAAAATGCATGCCAAACTGAAGAGATTCAAGGAGGCAGATTCACTTCTATTAAAATTAAAAAAGACTAAATATAAATGAGCTGATATTCTAGCTCATGTAAAAATAAGATTTGTAGACCAAAGTATGCAGCAAAAATGTTTTCAAACAAAAAAATGATCAAGAAAACATGTACCATACAATTAAGTGCCCGTTTGGGGCAGCTTATAAGTGCGGCGGCATTTTGAAAACGCCGCCTAACCGTTTGGTTTACGCGTTTTTAAAAACGTTGAGTGTCGCGTTTCGGTTTTTTACACTAAACGCAGGCTGCGTGTCGACACGCAAACCGCGTTTCAGGATAAGCTGCTTATCCTGAAACGCACAAGCTGCCCAAACAAACCTTAAGATAATAATTTTGTCAACGGGGAATCCCAATTGCAGACTCTCTAAGTTGATGCAATGTTGTGCCAAGCACCAAAATAATTATTTTATTCAGGTTCATGGGCATTGGTGCTCCTCCCTAAGCTTGCTATTTTCTCAATAATGGAATATCAACATATTTCAGAAAAGGATGAAGAGCATGAAGTTATCAATCATGTGTGAGGTCTGTAATGTCATTTATAACTATGTAATTAATGAGTTATCCATTTTAATTTCATTTATGCCAATTTTCATGAAATTAAGCATCATTTTCTCTTATAAGAACTAGATGAACTTGATGTCCTTTAAAGGTGTACAGGAGAGGTACGGTTGATTTTTCTAAAGTTTGTGAATATGTAAACTTAATTTTGCTGAAATTTTGAGCTGGTTTTCTCACCAGTGTGCTGTTAACTCCTAGTTGTTCAAGCAGTCTTTACCTATCAGTTGTTTCATTAGTGTATTGAACTCTAACTATCGATTGCATGCCTCCATTGATCGTGTATAGACTCATCCGTTCGTATAGAGCTCCATTGGGTGTGTCGTCCATTCCTGTCTCAAAGGTTGTGTCAAACTTCTCATCCTCTTTAACAAAGCAAGCTACCCATTTACATATCCAAAAAAGCATTCCATCAAATATCCGTATTAGTTTTTTACGTTATAGAGGGATTCATCATATGGTTTTAATGACCTGTTTTGTGCTTGTGGTATGCACATCTCATCATAACCCAACCTTCTCCATCCAATCCCATAGCACCAAACCACCGAAATCAATATGGGCATTATCTACCCCAGCCCTCAAGCACACAGATCCACCATCAATCTGGACCCTTGAAGAAATTAGAAAAAAAAGGTCCAAAATTCAAATACATTTCAACTTCCTAAATAAATGTAACTTAAATAATCTTGGCTCAATCCAACTCCAACTAGTCCAACCAGCATGAAAATAACCAAATGAAATGTGCCAGATCGTCTCAATCCAATAAACCTAATAAGTCAACAGAAAGCATTTGCAATAAATAGCATGGATTTATGCATGAAGAAGGTTGAAATTTATGAAAAGAAAAATGAGTTATCTCACTAGCTTGTGTGTCATGAATACCTCAAGGTGCGTGTAGAGTTCCTTACAAGTTGTGTGAGGCCCTCAAAGAATGTGAGGGGGCATCTTTGATCAGCAATGTACCTCCATCACTCATCTAGCACCTACAAACTATGTGTGGTGTTACATTTGGTTGGTTCAGCTCTTTCCCTCCCTAAGTTTGTTTGTTGTACTTCTCATTCTTGAAAACAAAATAACCTCGACTCCTTCATGTTCATCTAAGGAATCATCAAACATTGTGGCATGTTTATGTCATTCGTCCTTAGGCCTTAGGGCATATTATAGGGTTTACTAAATCATCACCCTTAATAAAAACCAAACTTGTAAATGGTGAATGGCGCACCAGTGTAAAGGTCTTCATAAATCCATAACACATAGCTCATGGCGTGGCGCATGCTATTTTAGATATGACATATTAA
This sequence comes from Phalaenopsis hybrid cultivar, assembly GCA_002079205.1. NCBI lineage: Eukaryota > Viridiplantae > Streptophyta > Magnoliopsida > Asparagales > Orchidaceae > Phalaenopsis > Phalaenopsis hybrid cultivar. Next base: position 20,232 of record JXCR01106745.1, on the reverse strand, counting down.
AATGTTTATAAAATCAGATAAATCAAAAAGAATATTAAATTAAAAGATACAATAATATGATAATAAAAACATCATAAATATTACTTAAATTCAAGAATTTAATACTTCAATCACTAAAATTCAAAATATTATGATTTTTTTGCAAATCTAATATTTTCAAAAGCAATTAGTCTCGTCATCAATTATCATCATCATCATAAGTCAAACAAACCTTATCTGCTTCACTAACATCATTATAATCTCATAAAGCATAATCTTCATCAAGCAAATGAAGCTCAAAATCATGCAAACGAAATAATGTGGACATTTTTGCCCATATTTGTACATATGTATGTTTGTGTGTGTGTATTATGAAATGTACACACATACGACACAATTCTTATATAATTACATTTTCAACACCTAAAATTTAATATTTACATATATAAAACTATGTCATAATCAAATTAACACTTTTATGAACAAAGTATATTTGACTTAAAAAATAATTAGAATTAATATATTTGACCTGTTATATAGAAAAAATAATAAATTTTAGATGTTAGATATAAAAGCATATTAAAACTAAATAGTATGTGTGTAAATATTTTTTTTTTCATATTAAATCTAAATTACACCATTGCCCATGCTTAGTGCAAATAGCACGAGCAATTTTGCATCATTGGCATGCATGATAAAGGCAATGACGCACTAGTAAAGACGTAAATTGACAAACTAGACCCTCTATGCAGAGAAAATCCCACAACTGACAAGATTTAGAGCATAATGTTTAAAATAAGCTAGCGAAGAATATTTAGCAGTAATAATATGGTAAGAACCACAAAAAAACTATCCAGTCCTTTAGATATAGCAGACTTAGTAAGCAGGCAGGAAAGTAGCCATGATACAAGTGATAGGAAGAAAAGAACCTGCTGACCCCAGTGAGTCGAGTTGTCCACGCTAGGAGCAGTAGTCAGCTCAACTTCTTGTTCAACTGGATTCTGCTCGCTACCCTTTAAGAGAATTTATTCAGTCAGCGGGAAGAAATCAGTGTTATGTAAATAGAATAAAAGAAATTTTCCAAAGAATCCATGCAGCATACCCGAAAATGAACATCAAACCAACCAGCAAATGCTGATAGCCTAGTCCGATCCACATTGATTGGCAGCACGAAATTTGCAGAAACATCGCGGATCTCATCAATTGTAGCTTTTAGACAATCAATTTCTTTAATGACCGCAGGGGTGCCTATTATTTGACTGGGATGAAGACTGTTCCACAGTGATGTCTGCAATTCAACGTAAGAACAACAAAGCATGAGTAATAGACTACAAGAGAGATTGCCAATTTCCCATACAAAACTAGCAAAAAATAATTAACACAGCTGATGAGAACTGATGAGAACATAGCAACCAAAATGTAATCACTTAACAAAGTCAACGAGTCAAAGAAATGTATAAACAAAGTTTATTAAACCATGCTCATCGAACCTCACTGAACAGTGCCTGAAGAAGAGTCATGTGAAGATGACTAAAAAGAGCAAGTATGACAGAAGGACCAAATTTTATCATATGGAAGAAGGTTAAGGCACATGGAATACAATCATGGCTGTGAATTTGAATCAAAAAATAAAGATTACCAAAAAATGGTATGAAACTTTGATAGGTTTGATCACAGCTTCAAATCAAGAAAGTAAGAGCCAAGCCTGGCACAAATCAAACTTGGATTGGGCTAAGCATGAATTAAATCAACCTAACTTGAGATCCAAAAGAAATAGAAGTGTGTGGGCGTGCACACGTGCAGGGGGCACATACATGTGTAAATTTATATCTTAATTTATGAATGTTCGTACTGCATTTATGAATTCATGCAATGTAGAACTGAGATGGCATGCATTATTCAAAAAAAATTGAATGAAAATGTGCTTTGGCTCAATTGAAACAAACAAGCTAGATCTAGCTCGAATCCAGATCAAATCAGCCAACATACAGCAAGACGTGCTTTGGATTGAAATGGAACCAAATGAATTAGAATGAATTCTAAGACATGTTCAAGTGACATCGATTTTTTTCACTGTGTTAGTATCAGCAAGAAAATTCATCCAGACCTTCAGCTGAAAGTAAAAAATGTGTTCTCAGCATTACTGTAAGAATTGGGTATATATAACATTCAAAGTATCCAATAACAAGAAAATAAAATATAGTTGAAAGAAAATTTTCTTCCCTTGAAAACTATACATTTTTAGACATATAACCATGATTTATGATATGATTTATCATGAAAAACCATAACACTGCATTAAAACTTTATGGTACGGTTGTGAAAAGCGAGATAAGAAAGAAATTTGGCACCTTCAGATAGTATTTTTCATGCTCTTCACGGTAAGCCTTGGTTAGGACATTCATGTCAACTCCATAGTTTACATCTATGTCATTAACAAAGCTATACCAGTCATTCATAGCAGTCTCATATTCATTCATCTTTTGATCCCCTAAACCAGATCTGACAGGTGCTACCCACATTCGAGCATGACTAGGATACCTACAAAAAGTAAAGGAAGAAAATAGTCTCTAATAGTGATCAACAACATTCTTAAGAGCTTGGTAAAAGAGAAAGTTAAGTTCAATAAAAATTTATCACCGAGTTCCTTCTAAGAAGTGACAAATAGAACTAAATTTTTTTTAAGTGACAAATAGAAAACAGCTCGGTTAAACAATTGTATTAAATCATTTAAGGATCTCAGCAGTGTGTGTTTTATCTAGATCCACCTTATAATGCCTCGGAAGTTGGCTGGAAATTTCTAGGGACCAAGCTTTTCCTAGATCTCAACAATATGTGCTTTCACTAAATCCATTTGCAGCCATGCAATAAAAATTAATTCAACAGACTGCAGACATGTAAATATAAAGAAAAAATGCATACTAACAGTTTAAAATAATCATTGCTAGACTCTAGCTCATCAGAAATACTCAGTTAAGATTTGTTAAAGCTATAAAGGAGATCTGAACAATAGAAGGAGAAGATCCTCTGCGCAATCGAAGTAAAGTAAAAAAAAATCAATAAATTATTCAACATGATGAAATCAATATACAATCACAAAAACTTATTGTCAGGTACATGACTTCTCAAATTTTTTGATGTCACTACTAGCCAACCTGATGAAAATGATATATAAGAACCTATAACATATGAAGAAACAACCCGCTGCACAAAATAATTGCAAAGTAAATAGAGGGTGCAATAATGAAAAAAAAATTAAAGCATGAGAAATCATTTAGAGGACCAAAAATAAAAACTTTGTTGGATGCTAAAGGAATTATAAGATAAAGCATAAAGTTGGTCAGACTATAGAGAGATTCCAAGCTAAGCTTGTTGCTAATGGATAAACTCAACAACAAGGATTAGATCATGATTAGATGTTCAGCTTGAAAGTGAATATTGCTAAACTATGAATTATTTTATCACCCATTATTTCTCTTAACGGGTTATTGACTTGACTAATGTCAGAAATTCAACTCTTCAAAGAAAACACAAAGGATTTCACATAAGGGTAAAAAGATGGCTTCCATGAAGATAATCAAAGAAGATATGTCTACAACTTAAAAAAGTTAAAAAACTGATTGAAGCAAGCTTGTTTAACATGGATTTTAGTTTTCAAGAATCTATAGGTTTGATTTTAAAAAAACAACATACAATGATTTTCTTTTCACTTTAAAAAAACAGAAAATCATAAAATTTTGTGTTAAGTTGATGACACTGTTGCTTCTGAAATTTGCAAAGCAATGATAAGTAGAACAAAAACTGTACAGCACAAAATCTAAACTCAATAATTTGAAACATTTGGGGTGCTTTCTTGTAATAGAATCTAATAAAGGTTAGCACAAGCAAACCAATGTTTAAAATTGTGCATTTAGGTACTAAAGCGTTTTTCGTTCACGAGATGAAGCTTAAGCCTTAATACATTTTGAAGCATAAACCTCAAATTAAAATGGCATACATTTATAAATATTATATAAAATAAAAGTGTGAAGTAAAAAATAATATATATATTTACTAACTTGTTATCACATTAAAAAATAATATAAACATTCTACCTAAGAAAAAAAAAATAAATTGCAGAAAATCAAAAGTAACATGCTACTATCTTCGACAACAAATAATCAAATAAGATGGGTTATACAAATATTAAACTATCAAAGTAAGCTAAAAAATTAAAATAGAATATTAAAATATAAAAATATAACAATCAAAATAAGTTCAACATCATAAGTCTTTCTCTCTCTCCCACAACCCTTCACTTCAAGAAGCAAATAACAAGTCATCAATATTTGAATTTTTAAATTTAAGTCTCTATTATTATCATCATCCAACTAATTTTCATTAGAATCATCTTCATAATGAATTATTTATCTCATGCCTCATCCTTGATCATATATACAACCTCTCATTCCTCATAATCCCTAATCCCAGTATCTTCTNTTCATTCATCTTTTGATCCCCTAAACCAGATCTGACAGGTGCTACCCACATTCGAGCATGACTAGGATACCTGCAAAAAGTAAAGGAAGAAAATAGTCTCTAATAGTGATCAACAGCATTCTTAAGAGCTTGGTAAAAGAGAAAGTTAAGTTCAATAAAAATTTATCACCGAATTCCTTCTAAGAAGTGACAAATAGAACTAAATTCTTTTTAAGTGACAAATAGAAAACAGCTCAGTTAAACAATTGTATTAAATCATTTAAGGATCTCAGCAGTGTGCTTTATCTAGATCCACCTTATAATGCCTCAGAAGCTGGCTGGAAATTTCTAGGGACCATGCTTTTCTCAACAATATGTGCTTTCACTAAACCCATTTGCAGCCATGCAATAACAATTAATTCAAGTGACTGCAGACATGTAAATATAGAGAAAGAATGCATACTAACAGTTAAAAATAATCATTGCTAGAATCTAGCTCATCAGAAATACTCAGTTAAGATTTGTTAAAGCTATAAAGGAGATCTGAACAATAGAAGGAGAAGGTCCTCTGCACAATCGAAGTAAAGTAAAAAAATCAATAAATTATTCAACGTGATGAAATCAATATACAATCACAATAACCTATTGTCAGGTACATGACTTCTCAAATTTTTTTATGTCACTACTAGGCAACCTGATGAAAATGATATATAAGAACCTATCACATATGAAGAAACAACCCACTGCAAAAAATAATTGCAAAGTAAATAGAGGGTGCAATAATGAAAAAAAAAGCATGAGAAATCATTTAGAGGACCAAAAATAAAAATTTTGTTGGATGCTAAAGGAATTATAAGAAAAAGCATAAAGTTGGTCAGACTATAGAGAGATTCCAAGCTAAGCTTGTTGCTAATGGATAAACTCAACAACAAGGATTAGATCATGATTAGATGTTCAGCTTGAAAGTGAATATTGCTAAACTATGAATTATTTTATCACCCATTATTTCTCTTAACGGACTATTGACTTGACTTAATGTCAGAAATTCAACTCTTTAAAGAAAACACAAAGGATTTTACATAAGGGTTAAAAGATGGCTTCCATGAAGATAATCAAAGAAGATATGTCTACAAATTAAAAAAGTTAAAAAACTGATTAAAGCAAGCTTGTTTAACATGGATTTTAGTTTTCAAGAATCTATAGGTTTGATTTTAAAAAAACAACATCCAATGATTTTCTTTTCACTTTAAAACAACAGAAAATCATAAAATTCCGTGTTTAAGTTGATGACATTGTTGCTTCTGAAATTTGCAAAGCAATGATAAGTAGAACAAAAACTGTACAGCACAAAATCTAAACTCAATAATTTGAAACATTTGGGGTGCTTTCTTGTAATAGAATCTAATAAAGGTTAGCACAAGCAAACCAATGTTTAAAATTGTGCATTTAGGTACTAAAGCATTTTTCGTTCACGAGATGAAGCTTAAGCCTTAATACATTTTGAAGCATAAGCCTCAAATTAAAATGGCATACATTTATAAATAATATATAAATAAAACTGTGAAGTAAAAAAATAATATATAAATTTTCTAACTTGTTATCACATTAAAAAATAATATAAACATTCTACCTAAGAAAAAAATAATAAATTGCATAAAATCAAAAGTAACATGCTACTATCTTCAACAACAAAAAATCAAATAAGATGGGTTATACAAATATTAAACTATCAAAGTAAGCTAAAAAATTAAAAAAATATATTAAAATATCAAAATATAACAATTAAAATAAGTTCAACATCATAACTCTTTCTCTCTCTCCTACAATCCTTCACTTCAAGAAGAAAATAACAAGTCATCAATATTTGAATTTTTAAATTTAAGTCTCTATTATTATCATCACCCAACTAATTTTCATTAAAATCGTCTTCATAATGAATTATTTATCTCATGTCTCATCCTTGATCATATATACAACCTCTCATTACTCATAATCCCTAATCCCAATATCTTCTACTTCTTAATGAATAATCATTAATAATCATACCAATTAAAATAATTATTATAATGATAATTAGAACTTTAACTACATAATTGTTAATGACCACATTTTCCTTTTATTTCTTGTTATTTAATATGTGAGGTGTAAGGGGTAATAAGTGAGGCATATTGATAATATTTTCAGTTTTGCTAAAAAAAATTATGGATAATCATATAATTTTAAANCCTTTTATTTCTTGTTATTTAATATGTGAGGTGTAAGGGGTAATAAGTGAGGCATATTGATAATATTTTCAGGTTTGCTAAAAAAAATTATGTATAATCACAAAATTTTAAGGAATTTTTTTAGGCAAGGCGCAACTCAGTCTAGGTAGGCCTTATCCTAGGATAATGAGGTGTAATCCTTATTGCAATTTTTTCTAAAAATGTTCAGGCGGACCTCAAGGCTTGTCTCATATTACACAAGCATATATAATGCAACAAACTATACTTTATCAAAATGCAGGATTGCAAACCTTCACCTACAACAACTATCTACAATCAAAAGGAAATATCTAATGATGCAAAACAAATAAATGACCAAGACATTTATTTGAGTACTGTGGGAGCATTAAAATAGCTCACCATTCCCATATCTGACNAGGCAAGGCGCACCTCAGTCTAGGTAGGCCTTATCCTAGGATAATGAGGTGTAATCCTTATTGCAATTTTTTTCTAAAAATGTTGAGGCAGACCTCAAGGCTTGTCTCATATTACACAAGCATATATAGTGCAACAAACTATACTTTATCAAAATGCAGGATTGCAAACCTTCACCTACAAAAACTATCTACAATCAAAAGGAAATATCTAATGATGCAAAACAAATAAATGACCCAGACATTAATTTGAGTACTGTGGGAGCCTTAAAATAGCTCCCCATTCCCATATCTGACATTTCCTCTGTAGTAAATCAAGCCTCACAATTTATGCATGAGACAATAGATTTCCACATGCAATCCCTTAAGTGAATCATGTGCAATGTTAAAAAAAACAGTAATTTATGATAACGAGCTCCCTAAGAACGATAGCGACACCATTTACTAGGCAGTAAGGTATTCCAATCCATACTACGAAAACATCTAGACAACAGAAGGCGTATTATACCCTACAGCATCTTCCTTGAAAAGAACCTATTATCTTGGAAAAGCAGCAAACAAAAAATATTACAATTGCTTAGGTTGAATATAGAGTGGTGGCTTCAATAATTGCAAAAACTACCTATATTAGATAAATTCTACACCTAATTCAAATATAGAGTGATGACTTCAACAACTTTTAAACCCTAAACCCTAATAAAAAATTTTAAGAAGATACGAGAATCATGCCATTCATGTCCTAAACCATGCAACCATATGCATAAACCATGAAAAACCATGATATATGAAAACAAAATTCCCGTGTAAGAGAAATTAGCTGAATATATCCAAGTGATTACATTGCAAGGCACGGAAACTTACATCACTCCAGATGGATTTAGCCACCTATCTCGCGCGCATATTACGGAATCGAACATCGACTCTCTTAAAAGAAAATAACCCATCCACTCTGATATTATAACATCAACTGAAAACAAAACAGAAGTAAGAGAAAACGTTTCAACAAAATTAAGATTCAATAACAACAATAAGTCAATACGAAAAGAGCCTAAAACCTAACCTTTCTCCGGCAAATTAACCTCCTCCATAGATCCCTCAATCACATGAACAATATCCTCCACGTTATTGGCATGAACAAGAGCCTTTGCATGCTCAGCCATCTTCGTAGCTTCAACAGCATAAACCTTTCTGGCACCAGCTTGGGCGCTCCATATCGCAAGAATCCCGCTTCCCGTGCCCACGTCCAGCACAACCTTTCCATAGATGGTTTAGGGTTAGTGCAAGTGCACAGTTACTTCATGGGTTTCATTTCCATTAAAATAAGCCCTCGTAAAGAAGAAGTAAAGGGGAAAAACCTTTCCGGCGAAGTGGTGCTTATTGTTGAAGATGGCATTATAGTATGAGTCCATGCGGACCCGATCAGAGAGCATCTCCTTCTGGTGGTAGATAAAAGCGTAGGTACAAAAGTAGTTGGCAAAGTCGACACTTTTGTCAACGGAGCCGTTTATCGCCGGAACCCCATTACTCGCCGGCGAGGCCATGGGGGTTTTTTCTCCTCGCTGTCTGTGCCTGCGCGCTAGGGCGTCTAGCTGACCCAAGCGGGAATTAAAAAGGGAAATTTGATTTTATATGTACCCGAAATTAGAGAAATTGTTTACACTTTTTTTCTTGAATAGATTTATCTATCTATCCATCCAAAAAATACTACAACAGTACTATGCACGTAGAGTAACATGCGTAATCAATGAAATCACGTCACGACACCCCACGTGATAGGAAAAAAAATGACGTGATAACACGGGGAATATTCCCACCGTGTTATTCATGAGTTATTCATGTGTCACTGTTTATATATATATATATAAACAAAGAAACAGAGTGCAATTATAATAAAAAAATTATAAAAAATATATGACAATAGCTATAACATAATATAATAATTTTTAAAATATATAATTGAATAGACATAATACTAATTTTAATTCAATCATGCAATTCCAAAGATAAAAACAGCATCCATAATATTGATAAGGGCATAGAATTTTCTATAAAAACTCTTGCGAGTGATATAGAGAAATATCCAATATAATTTTGAAGTTGGGTGAGAAGTTCAAGTATACTCTATGGGAGAAATGAAGTCAATCCCTAAATTAGGTCAAATTTGATGAAGCAAAATGATGTAGTTCTTTGATATTTCTTGATGCCAAGAAAATCGAATTAATAGGTTAAGGCCTTCCTCCATATGATATTTAAAGGTTTTTATGATTTTCTAATTAGTTTATGATGAGTAAACGTGCATGTAAATTGGTTGGGTTGAAATCCTGACTGGGTCAAACCCTTTTAACAAAGCTAACGATTTTGTTGCATGAGTTTAATTCTCAACCTAAATGTTGAAAACTATAGTTTTGATAGAGGAACAAGGTAGAATGGGTTTAAAGGTAAAAAGAGAGGGAAGAGGAAGGGGAGGGTCTTTCCATTGAAGTAATTACAATAAACACTTTTTCACTTAATTTGGATAGCCACTCGCTGTTACTAAAACACTCTAGACATAAAACTTTCACTTATGACAGCATATAAATGTTATAAAATAATTCAATAATATATAACACATAAAAATACATAAGCTGCATAACTCATAATAACAATTTTGCATATACAAAATAAGAGCACTAGACATTTTTTTTGCATTCTTCTCTTTGTCATGGGATCTTGATTAATATTCATTTTTAGCTTAAGCTCTAGTGATTGAACAATTTTTTTCTTGTATTGCAAAAAGTATTCCTTAGTCCACATCAAATTTAATAGATTTAAATTCACAATAATGTAAAATTGATTGACAAAATAATAAATATACCAAATAGAACTAAGATGTGCATCAAAATGATAAATGGACCTCTATAACTATGATAATGTGAAATAAATCTACATAAAATTTATCCCTTAAGAGCTATATTTGGTTAAGAATAGCCTATAAAAAAAGTTGTTTTTTGTAATTTTACATATGATGAGATGGAATAAATACACTCCATAGTCTCTATAACAAATAATGTGTAAAGTAAATAGTAGACTACACGTGCCCCAAAACTGCATTTTATTTAAATGTTAAAAATGAATAACTTTACCATAAATGCGATAATTATATATACAGTGGTCATTCTCCACTTCTGAAAATATTTAGAGGAGAGAGGTTCACCATGATTTTTGAATAACCAAAACTATTGAAACAACTTAAGGAAGCAACAAAAAAATAAATTTATTGGTGCTTCCAAAATTCTGTGATGAAGTACAAAAAGTGAGAGTTATAAAATGTCAGGAATATTGGAGAAAGTGATATCACATATAATTTAGTAAAATTTATTAAACTTTATTGATAATAAATGAGTTTTGTGTCAAACCATGATTTTAGGAACTTCTCTTCAATGATGTGCATGATGGCCTCATTAAGCCACTTTAAGTAGTAATTTTTCATGAGTTTCATGAAAGTGGATTGTTGCTCTACAACATTGATCAAATGATTTTTCCAACACAAAGATGCCAAGTCCATAAATCTGCAAGTATCACCAAATTTTCACCCTTATTAAGGAACATAAAGAATCATGTGTTGCAAAATAGAAATAAAGTTAGCATAAAAAACATTCAGGAACATACCTTCAATGAATTAAATTATTTATATCGTAATATTTCACAAATTATCCAACATTGTATACTACAGAAAGACCATCTATAAGCCCATGTTATAATACTCTTGTCACCATCGAAGTAGTTCTCCCATAACTTACCACTTTTGCTTGTCTTTTAAACTTCCTTATCTAAGAATTCTCTAAATTATAGCATAGTAATCAAGACATATTTAACAATGCCAAAGGAAGTGATCTTCCCTCTAATGCCTCACACAACCATCATCATCATCTTCATCAACCATTCTTAATAATAGCATATGAATTAGTGCCTANCTGTTCCACAGTGATGTCTGCAATTCAACGTAAGAACAACAAAGCATGAGTAATAGACTACAAGAGAGATTGTCAATTTCTCATACAAAACTAGCAAAAAATAATTAACACAGCTGATGAGAACATAGCAACCAAAATGTAATCACTTAACAAAGTCAACGAGTCAAAGAAATGTATAAACAAAGTTTATTAAACCATGCTCATAGAACCTCACTGAATAGTGTCTGAAANAACGAGTCAAAGAAATGTATAAACAAAGTTTATTAAACCATGCTCATCGAACCTCACTGAACAGTGCCTGAAAAAGAGTCATGTGAAGATGACTAAAAAGAGCAAGTATGAAAGAAGGACCAAATTTTATCACATGGAAGAAGGTTAAGGCACATGGAATACAATTAGGGCTGTGAATTTGAATCAAAAAATAAAGATTTCCAAAAAATGGTATGAAACTTTGACTAGGTTTGATCACAGCTTCAAATCAAGAAAGTAAAGAGCCGAGGCTGGCACAAATCAATNAAGATTTCCAAAAAATGGTATGAAACTTTGACTAGGTTTGATCACAGCTTCAAATCAAGAAAGTAAAGAGCCAAGGCTGGCACAAATCAAACTTGGATTGGGCTAAGCATGGATTAAATCAACCAAACTTGAGATCCAAAAGAAATAGAAGTGCGTGTGGGCGTGCACACGTGCAGGGGACACATACATGTGTAAATTTATATCTTAACTTATGAATGTCCGTACTGCATTTATGAAGTCATGCAATGTAGAACTGAGAATGGCATGCATTATTCAAAAAAAATTGAATGAAAATGTGCTTTGGCTCAATTGAAACAAACAAGCTAGATCTAGCTCGAACCCAGATCAAATCAGCCAGCATACAGCAAAACGTGCTTTCNATGTGTAAATTTATATCTTAATTTATGAATGTTCGTACTGCATTTATGAATTCATGCAATGTAGAACTGAGAATGGCATGGATTATTCAAAAAAAATTGAATGAAAATGTGTGCTTTGCCTCAATTGAAACAAACAAGCTAGATCTAGCTCGAATTCAGATCAAATCAGCCAGCATACAGCAAGACGTGCTTTGGATTGAAATGGAACCAAATGAATTAGAATGAATTCTAAGCCATGTTCAAGTGACATCGATTTTTTTCACTGTGTTAGTACCAGCAAAAAAATTCATCCAGACCTTCAGCTGAAAGTAAAAAACGTGTTCTCAGCATTACTATAAGTATTGGGTATATTTAACATTCAAAGTATCCAATAACAAGAAAATTAAAGATAGTTGAAAGAAAAAATTTTTCCCTTGAAAACTATACATTATTAGACATATACCCATGATTTATGATATGGTTCATCATGAAAAACCATAACACTGTGTTAAAACTTTACGGTACAGTTGCGAAAAGCGAGATAAGAAAGAAATTTGGCACCTTCAGATAGTATTTTTCATGCTCTTCACGATAAGCCTTGGTTAGGACATTCATGTCAACTCCATAGTTTACATCTATGTCATTAACAAAGCCATACCAGTCATTCATAGCAGTCTCATATTCATTCATCTTTTGATCCCCTAAACCAGATCTGACAGGTGCTACCCACATTCGAGCATGACTAGGATACCTACAAAAAGTAAAGGAAGAAAATAGTCTCTAATAGTGATCAACA
>JXCR01106732.1:32837-51293 GCA_002079205.1 Phalaenopsis hybrid cultivar | reverse complement strand
TATATATGTATATATATATTTATATATAGATGTATATATATATATATATATATATGCGTGCATCCATCTATCCATCTATCTATCCATTTATCTTTCTCTGCGCCTGCCTCGGGCAATTTTTGCAGTTACTTTGGCACAATTTTGAAACTTAAGAGGCTACAGAGGCAGTTCAAGCAAGTCCCCCCGAATCATTGTGAAGACTTGGAGGAAGCCAAGGAGGGCAGGGGACGGGAGTTTAGAGTTAGGTTTTACTTTTTCTTCATTTTCTTAGAGAGATTGGAGAGGGATTTGAAATAATTTTGTAAGGGAATATCATCAACAATGTAGAGAGCATCTGAAGACCACATGAGGAGGTGTTTTCACCTCTTTTCTTAGGGAGAAAGTTAAGTGTTTCATTCATTGTCTTGTACTATTTGTAAACTCATTTTCTATGAATTTGCTTTATTATAAGATGATAAATTGTAGCGATTGCTTCATGCACCATGAGTAGTTCCTTTATACATTTCTCTTGTGATGAATTAGTAGGATGTGTAGAATATTATGATGATTTTAGAATAGGTTTTTATTCATTAAAGTGATGGTTTTCCTTTGTATTTACTTTATTTATCATTTTGGCCAAATAGTATGTTAAAATTCGTTGTAAACCCATAAGTCTCTTCATCAACAGTCTGGATGTCCTATCCTCCTTTATCATTTCTCAGGATATTTTCCTGTTGATAATCACATGATCTCCCAATGATGCCACTTGATCGCACAGATCAAGTTCAAAGTCCTCCCTCTTCCTATTCACAATTAATTTCTTCCTTAATCTTTCACTTGTTGGATGAGGTGGAGCGCTCATCTCTCCAAGAACCAAACTGAGTAGATTCTTATTAAAACGGCCCTGAGCTTTTGCACCAGATATGGTGTCATTTGGATTTCATGAAAAGGAAAGTATAGAAGAAGACCTTATTGATCCTCTTTATAAGGAACGCGAGCACTAAAATTTAGAGGGTAATTATTAAATTATTATGTAGTTGAGATTATAAATGAAATATTCTATCATAAAAATTATTTTGTACTTATTGCAACAACCTTCAATGAGCATTAGAGTAGGAGTAAAATGTGAAATTCAATAACCTGATAGAAAACTTCAAAAGCTCATGAAGTTGGTCAGATGAAGATCATCAGGCAACCGAAGAAGGTCGATCGACTGAACGACTACCTAACTACTGAAGGATCACCACACCAAAGACAAGTGTTATGATTGTCTCAAAGTTGACCTCTTGACTTTTAGAAAGACGCTCAATTTCCGAAAGCAAATACTGATCGATACTCATACAAAATGATTAACCCAAATCAACTAAGTATACCAGTCCAAAGGCCCGTAAATTGGGAGATTTAGACTCCTGGAAAAATTTTAATATCAATTACTGATATAAAAATATGTTAGTTATGAATATGAAATGACGTCAGTATCAATTATAGATCCAGAAGGACACTGATATAAGTTTTCATTATAAAATGAAAAGAGAGAAAAGTTGATTTGTAACACCCCTAATTGAGTAAGAGCAAATTAATATAGAACAAAGACTTGCAATGCCTAATTAAAGTGGGGGTAAAAGTGTAATTTTATCCTATGAACTCTATAATTATAAACAAAGACCATTTTATAAATGAAAGGAGGGATGCTTTCCCCCAGGAACTGTTCATCTTTCACTATGTACTCTCTATTTTTCTCTCTTTTTCCCTTCTTCCTTATGCTATCTCTCGAGACGTGTTTTAGATAACAAATAGAGATTCAAAAAGGTGCATACCACACACTTCTTATATATTTTTATATATAACAATTAAACTTTCATATTCTTACATCACATATCACTCAATTATTATGTATTTATCTTTATTCTTGCAACTTATCAATCTTACATTAACTTAATAAAATATTAGTATATACAATCATACCTTTATTATCCTACAAATTAATTATTCTACATCATGAGATCAATTGTGTTAACATGGGTGGCTCTTGATTTCATTGTTTTTATTGGTCACAATAGCTTTGAGAAAATTTGCCATCCAATTTATTTCTAATAGATGATCCCTAACTTTTTTTCACACACACCACGAGATCACGGGGTTAACTTAAAATTGAAGTATAAATGATTTCTAAAATAATTTTGTAGTTGTTGAGTTTAATTTTTAGTTATTCAAAAAATTGCATATAAATTTATGTTTTGATTAGATTAATAACAATTGTCTAAATAATATATCAATAACAAGCATATGTTTGATGATATGTTGCACAAACACTCTAAACATAACTTAAGAGATAATTAGGTTGGCAATACAAGAAGTTATGTTGGCAATAAAAGGAGTGCATTATATTCCTTCTGCAGGAGTTTTACAAAATTAAATGTTCCGTGAGAAGAACATTAAATGTAATGTAAAATTCATTGTATTTGGAATTCACTATCCAGTTCATTTTCAATATATTTAGAATTTGTTGAATTTTGACGAATCCCTACACGCTAATGCGACATGCCACAACTTTCCTCAGCTGCTGTAGCATGCTCATTACTGCTGCTGCTGCCAACCTCTAGCTGCCCGCATGTTACCTGCCATCACCTGACACCTGCCCTTGTCGATTGTTGCTATTTGCCCACCGCCACTGACCTTAACCAATTTATTTTACATTGAATTTATCTTTCTTAAAACCAAAGAAGAAAACACAAAATCCTGCATTTATTTTACACTTAATCAATCAACTCTATAATATTCCAAAAACAATAAATTACCTTAACACTGCATTTATTTTAGATTGCATTCCTTTTTCAACAAACCTAATAACCCCTAAATCTTTTAAACTTCTCAAAAAATATAATTAAAATTGAAGGATGGTTTTCTCAATGGGTTAAAAACATTGCACTACACCCTAAATTGACTCGAACAATTTGGGTTTTGGTTCAGATCAAAAATCCCAACACGTTTAACCTTTTGAGAAAGATTCAAGTTGACTTGTTAACCTGAAATTGACCTTCTAACAAGAATTTAACACAAAAATGCATATATTAAATTAAATGAAAATGTTAAATTCAGCTTAGCCGGGTTAAGATGGGTCTGGTTAGGGCCAGACCTTCTAAAAACCCTAGTTTTGCTTCGTTCCCCAACCAAACATGCTGCCTTGCATAGTTCGTAATCAGGCCACGACGCAAGTTGTATTCTTTGCCAGCTTAGAAAGTAACCGCCGCCTTGAATCATAAAAAACCGTCCACGTAATCGAACAAAAAATGCAATGTATAGATCTAATGATCCGACGGTCATGACCAAATCTTCAGAAAAATCGTAAATTCATACTTGTACTCCTTCCTTTACAAATTCCTCCTTAACCGATCTCCTCAATTTCCATTGGATTCACTTCCCCTATTGTTGTTTTATTTCTGGGCATCGAGTTCTAAGATTTTTTTAGTGATTTGGGGAAGAAAGGGAAGGGATACTGCTCTGCCTGCTCGATATTTTTCGGAATTTCTCTTACAAAAGGTTAGTGACGATGCTTCTGTGTTCTGATTGTAATTTTTCATGGCTTCTGTAAGTTGGATTGATTATCTCGCTATTTTCTTTCACTAACTTGTCGATTTTGTTTTCTCGCTATTTTCTTTGACTAACTTGTCGATTTTGTTTTCTCGCATTTGGATTAATGTTCTTGTTGCGTCGTGTGAATGACTAATTTACTTTATTGTTATTCACATTTGGAATTGGTTGTGACTTCGAGTTTGGATGTGATGGGTTGTTTGGTGTTTTTGAGTTTAGGGTATTTTAGTGCGTAAAGGAAACCTAGATGATGACAAAACTTGACTGTTTGATTTTCTTTGAGGGGGGCTTTTGTCTGATTACGATGTTTTATGAATCTGTTTCAAGAAATTCCGTATTATTTTTGCTGGATTTATTTAATCTTTGATGAAGGATGGTTTGTAATTTTTTTTTCCACATAGAGCTGTAGAAATATTTTATAAGTATGTTTTGATTCTTCTTCGTTGTTGCAGTGAACATTCAAATCCTTTGCTTTAATTAAATCTATATGTGATTTTCTGTTGCTCTTGTCCATGTTTGCACTAGAAAACGAAATTATCTTCCGAATAATCTCGTTATTGTTTTGTTCTTTATTTACTTATTAATTTATTGTTTCTTTTTTATTTCCTTTTTTAAATCGCCTCAAAATTTGATGAAGTCTCCAATCTCCATCTGACTTGAAAGTTTGTAATTCTAGTGTATTTGTTTAAATTGACTTCTTCATATTATTTATTTT
Source organism: Phalaenopsis hybrid cultivar (assembly GCA_002079205.1). Taxonomy (NCBI): domain Eukaryota; kingdom Viridiplantae; phylum Streptophyta; class Magnoliopsida; order Asparagales; family Orchidaceae; genus Phalaenopsis; species Phalaenopsis hybrid cultivar. The sequence goes on along the minus strand of JXCR01106732.1, from coordinate 47,008 downwards.
TTTCGTGCAATTTCTTTTCTGATTAGTGTTTTCCATTCAGATCTTGGTATAATTGTACTCATGATTTGCAAGAAAGATACTGAGGTGGAGGTATTGGAAAAAGGGGAAGTGCCTTTAGGATCCTGGAGACCTGCCAGGATTCTATCAGGAAATGGCCATACCTATGAGGTCAAATATGATAGTTGTGTTCTGGAGGCAGATGTGTTAAGGAACAAAGTTCCAAGGAAGGCGCTTAGGCCCCGGCCTCCTCCTTTTGAGGTAAAAAGCTGGGCTTGTTCTGATTTAGTAGAGGTTTGTGAAGATGGATCATGGAAGATTGCAGAAGTGTTGAGGACATTTGATTCGAATATGGTCGTTGCAAGGCTCCTGGGATCTTCGAAGGAAATTGTCAGTCCTCTTTTTCAGCTCAGGATGCCACAGATCTGGAAGGACAACCATTGGATTCCATTACAGAAAGTAGGTTCTGGTTATTTCTTCTTTTTTGGGAAATTTACATACATAGCATACAATTCTTATTTATTCACATCTCACACCTAAAATTTCAAACTGATATACACAGCACTTTGATGCTTGAGACCTATGCATGAAAAGATGCATTTCACTTTCAAAAAGGGTTAATAGTGCTATTTTTGATGTGATATTAAAGATTTGAGTGCTATGTGTGTAAATATGAAAGTTTAGGTGCGAGACATGTAAATACATAAGAATTATGAGCTATGTATGAAAATGGCTCTTCTTCTTTTTTCCTTATCATGATTGTCCTATTGTTATTGATTGCCTGACATCGTTGTAGTAAAAAAATTGTTTTTCTCACTTTCAAGCTTTTCTTATGGGCAACATATTTTGTACCGAACTTCTAATTTTTTTGTGGATCACCATTTACTTGCAGGAATCTGTGAAATGCAAAGATTTAGATGTAAAAACCTTGTCAAAAAAGCGGAACTTGAGCTGTCAAATACCCTGTCTATCTGTAGTGGAGAAAAAATGTAAGCGAGTTGATCGACATGCAGAAAGATATGATGATTCTGTGGATCATTGGTATCAAAAGTCTCTTGGAAGTCTGAAGAAGAAGTCATGGGAATGTAGATCTCCTGTTCATCCGAATTCTGGAGCTGTTGGAAAGAAGATACAAATCAAGAAGAAAGGAAGATGCTTTGAACTTGTCGAAAAGAAATTGACAAACCAGCTCTTTGAAAAGGTAGATGCTGTTAATTCACCACAAAACTTTTATGGTGAAAAACAAATGTATTCTGCCTTTTGTCATGAAACAGTTGGATTTGATCAAATAGGCGTATATTGCAAAAGTCCAATTGCTAATGCTGGAACTAATCTTATAGTGAGTTTAGACCATTTGGATAATGAGAGTACAACATCCTCTGTTGGTAGTTGTAGTGTGTTTAATGGTTCATGTAGGCCACTTTATCATAAGGCCAATCAGAGGCAAGAAGTATGTGGTCATAATAATGATGCAGAATCCTTTTGCGGCTCTTCAACCGAACCATCTCATTTTAGAGAAGACGACAAGGCAGAAGCAATTCATTGGCTAGAGTTGGATGCATACCGTTCCACTTTGAGGTTGTTTTATGTTTCTGGTTCCTTGAGTTGGGAACAAGAATCATTATTGACAAACCTTCGATTTGCTCTGAACATCTCAAATGATGAGCATTTATCTGAACTAAAGCATTTGATGTTGGCTAGAAGTTGAATAGAACAGCATTATATTTTTTTTTTGCATTCCATTACCTAGGCAGTCTAGAATCCTTTATCCTCTATAACTTTGTCCAGTTTCTTAGTTTTTTACTTGATTCTAATAGAATTCTTTGGGGGAGTTGGTGTTTGCCAGCATGGCTCTTAAAATGTGAATGTAGATAGCAGTCTTTCTTTTGTAACTGTGATTATAAAGAAATGAATGCTTTGTCTTTCAATGGATACGGTTTCACTGTTGTTTTGCTTTAGTACTAGTAGTCAGCTGATTATAATGCTATGTGCTGAATTTTATCGAACTTCTGAGAAGTTATTTTGCTTTTTTTGCAATATGGACGGATCACATTAATGAATAATTTCTTATTATGGAACTTGTGTTCATTCTTTTAATTATGTTCAGCACATAAAGAATGCTGAAGGAATGTTCTTTATTTCTCTCAAAAACTCAGTTTTTTTCGTCATTTACGCTTCTGGCGATGTATTTATGGCATTTGATATTACTGATGGGTGCTTCAAGAAGAAAATAATGCCTTATAATATTTTATTTTAATGCATAGTCTTGAAGGGCTCAGCCAAATTTATGTGATTGACTGTTTAGAGCATTCTAATCCTCATTGTTTGANTATGTGATTGAATGTTTAGAACATTCTAATCCTCATTGTTTGAGGTGATTTCAATAACATATTCATTCATATTCGTAACAGAAAAGATTTTTTTTCTTTGCGGTAATTTCTCCCATTTTTACTGTTTGCTTTAGTTTTCCACGAATGGATACTTTCTTGGCCTTTTCTTTTGACATCATATTGTTAATTTGGTGAAGCATATGGGGCATTGTGATTGTCCACACAAATTGGAACTATGTTGTATTTGATTTTGAGGAGATATTTATACTCCCCGTGCCTTTTTCAGTTTCAGGGCTAAGGTTGGAGGCTTTAAAAGCTTGCCACAGGTCCAAAATAGTGGTAGGTTTTCTACTCTCATATTGTTATCAATCCAGGATACTGCCATCTGGTTCTTACTAAGACTTCCTGAACAAAAATAGCTTTCACTATTTTCAAAGCTGCTTATCTTCAGGCAAGTACCTCGACTGAGTACCTCTGACTTAAGTATAACAGGGAAGCTCTGAGCAGTTCAGCAGCTGCATATAATGGTATGTAGATGTTTGGTGGTCTTGGACCCTGTTTTGTTACTATTTCATTTTCACAATTATTACCTTTTGCAAGTGGGCTGCATGAAGCAAAGTTTCTCATCTATTATATTAATTTTAAAAATTAACTGGATCTAGTAATTGAACTAGAAGTAGACGTGCGAAGAAAATATATTGGATTTGCAATTTCCTAATGTTTTTAGGCTATGGGTAGTTCAGATCCGTTGATTTAATGGAATTCTTGTGTTGGGTCAAAGCCTAACATTTAGAGGGCTGCTTTGAGGTAGTGGTTAGGTTACCTTGATTTTGCTCTTGATGTCAAGGGACAAGTCATGCAAACAGTTTCTTTGCAATTATAGGGTAAATATTGATTACACCAGCTCTTCCTAGACCCTGCATTGGCAGAAGTTTCATGGAAAAGCTTTGCCCTTTTTGTATTGCTGCCAAATCCTTTTTTGCTGCATCTTTATGTCTGATATAAACTTGTAAGAGCTGGTATTATTTCATTCGAAAATTTTGTAAACCACAGGGCTAATGATTTGGATTAGTGATGTTAAAGAACGATGAAATAGTAGGCTTCTTTACATTGTTAAGTGTTTGAGTCTATATATTGGTTGCAAAGATTGATTAAGAAATCGGCTTCTTGATAGTGTCAAGCGTTTGAGTCTAAGTATTGGCGTTCTTTGCAAAGTTATCCCATGGGTTCCTGTCATTCAACTCCAAAGTTCACATGTAACTACGTGCCTCTTCTACATGAGCACATCTTTGATGGCATAATCTGAGGTATCTTCTAATACCTCACAAGACCTGAAGCGGTCAAGTAATGCCGGCGCAATTACACTCTTTAATTTTTGAAGGTCTCGTTGTATCATCATCCACTTTCATTGTTGCTTCTTCTTGAGGCTATCAATAATTATTACAATAATTGCCTAGTGGCTATGAATGAATTTTCAATAACAGTTAGCTAGCCTAAGGCATGATTGTACATCTATCACCTTTTTTGGAGGTTCCCAATCCAGGATAGCCTGGACCTTCACTCAAGCCATCTCCCCTTGGCCTCCGTTTATATTATTTCCATGTAAAGTGAATTTCTTGTCATTTAAATGTGCACTTATTTTGCTTTGCGTCAAGTCAGTTTCCCCAAGTACATGGAATGCCTGCTTAGATGGTATATGTGTCCCTTTAGCCGTTAACAATACACCAAGATAAATCACAATGAATCACTTAAGAATCTTTTGTAGTACCTTGTTCATGGGAGTGCAATATGTTGTCATTGCATTAGTCAATTCAAATAACATGACATTGGAATTCATAATAACCGTAATGCGTCATGAAAGTGTTCTTTAATTTTGACCCTTTCTATAATTTGGACTTGTTTGCATCGTGACCACAATTCTAGCTTTATCAACCACCACCAAGTTGACTCAATGAGTTAGCTCTTGGTGGTATAAAATAAATTTTCAATGCATTGTAGGTGATGTCCATAATGTCGTGAAACACTGTAAGTATACATGTTGATCAAGTAATATACAAAATAAGAGTTCTTGTATCGATGTCACAAGGAACGTCTTTAATTTTCAATTAAGTCAAAATTTTTGTTTATAAATCCCCAACTTAGCTTGAAATGTTAAAGTTCAAGTGAATTCTAAATTTACTAAATTCTAAATTTTGCAAAAAGAAAAGATTAAGTAAGAGTAGTCAAAATTTTATCAAGCGAAAAGTTTTCCTCTGAATTGGATCTTAGAAATTTTGGTATAACTAAGTGATCAGGTTAAGGTAACAATCAATAAAACATTTCTTCTTAGCCCCTTTCCCGTGGTCAATGAATGTTTGGAAATCACCGTTTAGTTCCCTAAATCAATTAAAATCTTTTCAGGGGACTAAACAGTGAAATGTTAAAGTTTAAGTGGATTCTAAATTCTAAATTTTGCAAAAAGAAAAGACTAAGTAAGAGTAGTCAGAATTTTATCTAGTGAAAAGTTTTCCTCTTAATTGGATCTTAGAAATCTAGGTATAACTAAGTGATCAGGTTAAGGTAACAATCAATAAAACATTTCTCCTTAGCCCCTTCCTGTGGTCAATGAATGTTTGGAAATCACCGTTTAGTTCCCTAAATCAATTAAAATATTTTTAGGATTCCATATTTCCTTTCACAATTGCACTAATTTAGAAGTAATATTCCTATTCTCATAAGTCAATGTATTTTAACCTAATTGTTATACTAGCTTACTTCAGTAAAGTTAAAACTTTTTAACAAATCAATTGGTCCTATTGTGAGTAAATGAAGATCATAAGTTTAAAACTTTACCACAATTCAAAATTATTAAATCATCATGACATAGTTCAACGCCAGATCCCTAGATTACCGATTCAAAGAAAAAAATAAAATCTAAGTGCTACTCATGCTTTGAAACAACAACAAAAAAAAATTTCATTCATCAAAGAAAATCAAATACAGGATTTAGGAATAAAAAGGCCAAAAGAAGTACACCATTTGAAAGGCTATAGCAGACTTCCTTCCCCACTTAATTTGACTGAATAACATGAAAAAATCACTATAGAAATCTTTCACGCACACTTACAATTTTCTCCCACACTCTTACAAGTTTAGAGAAACTAATTTTCGCTTGAGGGTATCCCATTTGCTTCCGTGCATGCAAATTTTTCCCTTCCTTTGTGAAACAATGCAATTGAATCGTAAAACCATAAATCCACATGACCGGATCCCTAGACGCGGCACTGTGGCCCCTGGAGAGCCCCTTTTCTAGTCTCTCTGTTCTCCGCGCTCCTTCGAACTAGGGCTTCAGGCGCCTTGTGCGTTGGGTTGTGGCACTTGTGCGCTGGGTTGTGGCACTTAGATGCTGCTTCTATGCTTTGCCCTAAATTTCATCTTGTGATCTCCTATCAATCTTTTGATTTAGATACTGCAAAAGACAACAAATCATCTTCCCAAAAACATAAAATTAACATAAAAATAGCCTAAAACACATAGTTGAAGATCACATTTACACTAATCAAAATTTCCTGAACTTATAAGTTAATTGCATTTAAGTAATATCATATATAAAATTAGATTCAAATGAATTATTTACTAACTCTCATTCTAGTTATCTTTATTCTTCAATAATATTATATAATTTCTTATAAAATTATGCAAATATCATTAAAGAATTGGATTTACATTAATTTATTATAATTTAATATTTCTTCAATTATCTCTTTTCTTAGTATAATGAATCTTAAAAAAGTAAATTCAGTTTGATTAAAATATATTCATTAATCAAGGATAAATTTAGGCGATTAATTTATCAATCAAATTACTCAAAATTCATTAATTTTCTCTTGATGTAATATTTAAGAATTTCATTAAGAAAGGTTTTCTTTTATAAATCCAAAAAAAATTAGACACCAACTTTTGATTTTTATGCTTAACCTTAAGCTTCTTCTTAAAGACTCAATATTTTTTAATCTTTTGAGATTTGCGTGTTTTATAATATTTATTTTTATTTTCTTCTTTTTTTTTCCACTGCGAATTACTATATTTTGTTCAACATGCATTTTATTGATTTTGACCGTCCAATCTCTCCTTAATTAATAATTCTTAATTTGTATTAAAAAATTGTATAATTCTTTGAAAATTAAGTTTCAGTTAGAGTATTGTAGTTGAAAATTATATATAACTATAATTAATTAATTAATTATATTTGTGGTCACTCTTTTTTGAATTTTCAAGAAATTTTTACGCTAAAGGTAGAAGCAATTGAAGTTAAGTGTTAAATTATTATTAAATTTATTTTAATTCAATCTCTTGATAAATATTCATATTACCATTAAGTTATTACAAGGAATCTTATCATGAGTTGCTATTATGGAGTAGAGTTTAAAGTTTAGGTATGTAAATCACCTTAGGGCCACTAAACAAGCATGACTAAACAATACTCCAATAGTGTCAAGCCTTAGATTTTTCTTTTTGAATAGAGTGATAGATAACAGACTCTGTGTCAATAGATTTTTCTTTTTGGATAAAAAAATTTTAAGGATGACACCATCCTTAGTGATTTTTGCTAGTGTAGGTCTAAGGCATGATTTTAGCTAAAATAAAATATTGTCAAGCCTTAGAGTCCTTATTCATGGTAGGGAAAGATAAATTAATAACATTTTCATCCCTATTATTCCACTGAACACTCGAATTAGTAAAAAAATCGATAATCTCTTGAAAACTAGATTCATTGGCTATAAAGTTAGAACACTCGCAAACAATTCGTGAGGCCAAAAAGAGAATTGATTGAACTAGAGCCAAAAGCTACATGCTTTCCCTTCACAAAGATCCTATAATTCGTTTGTTCTTTTGCGTTAGGAAAGAACTCACATACGATAGGGACACTAGCGGGTGGAATGGAATAACTAAAGATTTTTCCATTTATCTCGACAATCAGCAACCTTACCCCCTGTTTTAGAGAAAATTCTCTCAGAAATCAACTTTTTTGATAACAAGAAATTATTATAGCCATTAGAAGCCTCCAAACTTGCAAATTTATTACTATTGAAAGTGGTATTTCGTCTTAACCCCTTGTTTTGGGGAGCCATTAATCTCAAAGAAAATGAAGAAGAAGAAATGGATAGGAAAATCAAGAGACTAGAAGATGATCAAGAGAATGAACCAGAAATCTCACCTCTATCTTTGGAAACCCTAGCATCTTCCCAAGCAACCTACTTCTCCTTCCTTTTCTTCTCTTTCTAGAGATTGGGTTCGATAGCTATGGCAATGAGAAGACCGTGAAAAATATGATGAATTGGGAAGGAATCACACTAAATATAAGAGCTGGCACTTGGGCGTTGATGGGCAACACCTTGGACCCATATTATTTCTAGAATAGGGGTACCGCCTTTTGTCCATATGTAGTGCTATGACGATCAAATTTTCATAGCGCATGAGTCGAGGCCATGGTATGGTGGCTCCAATGCCTCGGGTAGATGACACTGGGGCGCTCTAGAGTGGTGCAGGTGTACTCATTCCAAAATTTGCACTCCCGAGATTTTCACCACACCAAAGAACATTCAATCAAATCAACTCTGGTAAAGCCTCCAAACAAGCACTCAAATAATACACTTCATATCAAAAACAAAAACAAAAGCAAATCACGATCAAATCATAAGATAACACTTAAGTTGCCTCTTAGGAAACACTTGGTTTTATATCCTTTGCCACATAGTGCTGGATCTAGTAGTACGAATAATCTAAAGCAGGGTTTCTCTAAGGCCAATCATATATCTCCTTGTTATAATTTCAATATCTGGCCATTAACTTTAAAAAATCCGGGTAGTTTTTCTTTCTTCTATATCAACAATACCAAAAATATATATTTTTAGTACAGTGAATGGTCTCGACCACCTAGACTACCTGGAAATAATCTTAATCAGGAATTTTATAACAAAACATCTTGTCTATTTTTAAAATCTTTATTAATGAGCTTCTAATCATGTCACTTCTTCATCTTCTTCTTATAAATTTTAGCATTCTCATAGGCTTTCTCTATATTTTTTTCAATTCATTGAGCTTTATCATTCGTTTCTAAGACAATTCTTTCTAGTTGTATTTGAATTTTTAACTGTCCAATAACAGGTATATTACAAGTTTTATAAAAAATCAACCTATAAGGGAATATTCTTGTGGGTGTCTGAAAGACTTTTGTATAGGTTCATAATGCATCATCGAGTCTCATAGACCAGTAATTTATACTAGGATTAACATTTTTCTCTAAAACTCTTTTGATTTTTCTATTATATACTTTTGTTAATCTACTAGTATGGGATGATAAACAGTTAGAATTTTATGTTTGATCTTATACACAGCTATTAATGTCTCCATCATCTTGTTACAAAAAATAGCTTCTATCACCAATAATCACTATGGGTGTTCCAAATATATTAGAAATATATTTATTGCCGATTACTTGGGTAATCACACTTGGGTAAAGCCACTGCTTCAATCAATTTTGAGATATAGTCTACTACTATCAAAATATATAAGTTTTCTAATGATGATACAAATAATCTCATAAAATTTATTCCCCAAACATCAAGTATCTCAACTTTCAAAATATNGCCCCCCCTTGAACACTTGTCACACTTCTTAATATATTCATTTATATGCTTAAATAGGGTAGACTAATAATATGCAGATGCAAAATCTTAGAAACAACTCTAAGTTATCTGAAATGCCCTTTGACTTCTGAATCAGGACAAGATCTAATAATCTCGCATACCTCCTCTAAAGGTACTATCTTCTGATAACATGATTCTTACACCTAAAAAGATACGGTTCATAAAAAATTTGAACCTGACATTAAACATTAATTTTTTCCTTTAGTGAAATGGTATATCATAAGGGATAATTCAAATAACAATGGAGTTCACTATGTCAACATAACAAAGATTGTTATGTTTAGAAATAAAAAAGTAATTATTCATCAGAAAAGGTCTCGTTAATATCTTCAAATAAATTCATAGAGTTTTCATGCTCTAACTTAGACAAATGATCTAATCAAACGAGGTTTAACATCATTCTTTGCCCTTCCCATCCACTATTTTTAAAATAGACACATGCAAAATAAGTTTTCATCTAATCAAACGCGGTTTAACATCGTTCCTAGCTACAACATATTTGATAGCAGAATAGTTAGTATGTGCTTTAACTTTGGTGCCTATTAGGTCGTATCTAAATTTGTTAAAAACAAATATCATACACAACAACTCTTTCTCAGTAGTGGTGCTATAATTCATTTGTGCATCATTCAGAGTCTTACTCACATAGTGATGTGTATCAAATGTGCATGATATTTTTATTTTATTTTATAATTATTTGTATCATTTTTATGTTTTTTCATATATTTGTGATTTTATATGCAATGTACATGTGATTAGACAATTTGGGGAGCAAAATGACTCAAAATGGGTTGAACCAACACACAAGCACCATATCTGGGTGCTCAAGGACCAGGCGCTTAGGCCCCAATCTTTGACGCCTAGGCGCTTAGGACCTGGCGTTTAGACACCCAGGTACTTGATGCTTAGGTGCCTAGGCATTTGAAACCAAAGAACCAGATGCCTAGGCACTAGTTTTGGGTGCCCAGGCGCCCGAACCCAGAGGTACAAGCTCCAGTTTTGTGCGCCCAACTGTCAATATGCGCAAGATTACAGTTCGATGTCTCAAATTGCATCATTTTGTGAAGGTAAGGATAAATGTGCATTAGCCGAACAATTCGGGGGTATTAAATGTCAATTAGAGTGTTCTAAAACTTGTCTAAGTGTGGAGAGATCCTTGTCAGGAGAGTATGTGAGGATTTTGTCTATAAATTTCTCTTGTAATCTAGTGAAATTTGTGGAGGAGGAAAGCAGTCCAATGTTGCATCTCCTCAGTGTTTTCCATCAGATTTTTCATTTCTAACACTTTGTATTTTGATTTACTTTGATGAATAAAATGTTTATTTTATTGTTTTAAAGTAGGAATAGAGAGTAAATTCTTATTTATCTTTTGGATTGGTAATTTAAGAATTTTGTTTTTAATGCGTTTAATTTGATTCATTTGAAACTGCGTAGAGGTGATAGGTTAATCTTTTGTACTTAATTTACTTTTAAGCTATCCAATTATTACGTTAAAATATTTTGTGATCTAGCTGTGCGAGAGCAAAAAATGTTAACTTAGTTTCACTTATGAGAATAGGATACTACTTTTAGGATAGTGCGATCGTGTAAGGAAATACAAGATCTGAGATAATCACTTGATTTAGGCAACTAAATTTGTTTGATTTCTAAACCTTTTTAAACATCCGGGAGGGGATAAGAAAGAGTTTTGTTTCTAATTATTACCCATTAATTTTATCACATAGTTAAACATAAATTCTTAAAAATCCAATTCAAAGGAGAATTTTATAATTGATAGAAAATCTAACAATTTACTCTGATGAAAAATTAGGATTAGTAACTTTAGAATCATCGAATTCCAATCATTTCTGGTTAGAATTAAAACTAGTAGATTAAGCACTTTTTCGTATTTGGAAATTAATAATTTCTCCGTGAGATTGATACACAGACTTAAATTTGTATGTTACTTGATCTATACACATATTTACGTGATTCCCGATGTTTCACAATAGTACAAACATATTAAATTTTTAGCATCATTGTCGGGGAACTACGTTAATTTCATTTTGGAAGAATTTTAATTGAACTATTAGAGTTTAAACTTTAAATCTTGTTGTCTCGTAATTCTTTGTTTTTTGCCGTGTTATATACAAAAATTTTAAAAATATTTTGCGTTCTTATTTTTTATGTTTTGTAAGTATTCTCGAGTTATTGCATTTTTGTGACTGTTGACTTTTATTTGTGATTTCTGCACATGTAGTTGTCTAACTTTTTGTTATGAGTATTTGGTTTATTGTGATTTGCTTAATGTGTTAGTTTATGATTCCTAATTAGTTCGAGGTTTGTATGCGTAGGACGCCTTCTGTTGAACTAGTTCCTTATGACCCTGTACTTGAAAAATAGTTAAAAAAATAAAATAAACTTGAAAAACTAAAAAAATAGGAGCAATGACAAACTTACCTCAAGAAGAGAATATCATGGTCAGACCTAACATCATGCCTAGACTAATTAGGGAGCATGCAAATCATTCAGTAGAAGAAATTCATTTAAGTATCAATAACTCTATCGTAGAAACCACCTCCTTTGAATTTAAATATGCTATCATCCAAACGACACAATACAATAAATTTGGAGTATTGCCCATAAAAGGCCCCAACCTCCACCTAGCTAGTTTTCTTGAATTATGTGCCACTTTAAGATATAATGGTGTCTCCAATGATGTCGTTAGACTAAAGCTCTTCCCTTTTTTACTTAGAAGTAAAGCCATGATTTGGCTAAACTCTTTAGCGTCATGATCAATCAGTAATTGGTATGACTCGACCCAAAAGTTCATGGCCAAATATTTTCCTCTTTTGAGTATACGAAACTTAGGAATGACATCACATTCTTTATCTAGTTAGATGGAAAACCGATCTATGAAGTTTGAGAAATATTTAAGATGCTATTTAGGAAATGCCCACACCATACCCACCTGACTGATTTATAATTTAGATCTTTTATAATGGGCTGGTGGGATCTTTGAGGCCAACAGTAGATGCTACAGTAGAGGGTCACTCATGTCAAAGCTTTTTGAGAAATCATATTCACTGATCGAGGAAATGAATACTAATAATTTTCAGTGACCTTTAGATAGCCTATTCTAGAAAGGTAGCTAGCGTGCATGACACGGATATGTTAGCAATCCTATCTTTACTAGTAGCTACAATATCTAGAAAGTTTGACAATTCATGTTTGAATTCTGCATTCAGATCAATAGTAATAGATGAAAATGTTTATGAACAACTAGTTGATTTTATTGCTGTCTGTAGATTCCTTAAATGCAATAGGAAACATATTTAATTACTTATATTTTGAAACTTATAACTAAGGTTGGAAGAATCACATCCAAATTTTAATTGGAATACCAATAACCAAAGGGTAGGAAACCTACAACAGAGTAGTAACCAATCCAACTTCGTAGGAAATTGGAATAACCATGGTAGTGGAAGCACAAGACCTATCTAACTTCTTGGATTCACTTCTAATTACAAATTCAGAGAAAAGAAACTATCATTGAAACTAGTACTGAACATGCAGAACCAAATATAAAATCATGATGCACTTATTAATAACATTGAAACATAACTTGAGCAAATAACTAATTCATTAAGGCAGAGACCCCCACGGGCTGTTACTTAGCAATGCAAAGGTGAATCCAAAGGACCATAATGTGGAGCACTGCAATGCCATGAGACTTAAGAGTGAGAAGTTGCTTGAAGAGACTAGAGTGGAAATGACTAGAATAGAGGAGCCCGAGTCTGAGCCTGATATATATGTATAAAAGGTTTCCCCGGACTTAGGAAAAATACCTTCATCACCTCAAGATAGAACGAGAGAGATCACTACCATATTTTCCTCACAAGTTTATTAAACAAAAATTGGATTAACAAGTTTCTAAATTTTTAGAAATATTTAAGAAACTCATTTTAACGTTTCATTTGTTAAAACATCTGAATAAGTTAGTTATAGGAAATTTATGGTGTTATTGAACAATAAATGTAAATTTTTAAATTTCAAAATTGTAGCATTAACTGAAAAATGTAGTGCTTTAATTCAAAGAAAACTCACAAAAATTGAAAGATCTGGGTAATTTTATCATTTTATGGACTATAGGAGACTGGTTTATGGGAAATGCGTTATGTGATTCAGGGGTTAGCATAAATCTAATTCATTTAAGGAAGGAGTCAACCTACCATTGTGACCATTCAATTAGCTTATCGTTCTTTAACTTTTCAAGGGAGTTATTGAGAATATCCTAGTGAAAGCAAAACAATCCATCTCTCTGTTGATTTCATGATGTTGGATATGAAAGAAAGTTCTAAATCCTTATTATTTTTGGCAAATATTTTCTTGTAACTAGTAAGACGAATATTGATTTATAAAAAGGGGAGTTAACCATTGCAACACAAAGTGAGAAAGTGATTTTTAAATTCATAATTCTATTTCACCCTTATACCCCTGACTAATGTTTGAGAGTGGAAATAGAAAGGTTGCAAGAGATTCTAAATGAGACTTTGGAAAAGAAAGAGTGAATATTTCAAAAAGAGGAAAACACGAGATCACAACATAATTTGTTAGGAGAGTCTCTAGAACATTTCAAGCATTGGATGATAAATTGAGGATTACTAAAATGAATACTTGATCTTGGAGGAAAATATTGAGATTAATCCGATCTTGTCAGGCTGAGGCATAAAATGAAACACTACTTAGGAGATAACTCAAGTGTTATCTCGTAGTGTGATTACATGATTGCTTGCTTTATAATGTATGTGTGGTTGAGTCAAGCTGAATACGTTATACTAAGCGCTTATTGCCCAAAGTTTTTTTTCTTAATTTTTGGCGTGCTTGTGTATGCTCTGTTCGCTAGAATCCCTAGAATCACCCATCTCTCACACAATTTAGAAGCACAAAGTTGTTATTTGAGTTGCTTATAATTTAGAATTTGATGTTGTACCTGCTATTTCCCATGTATCATGTGAGTGGTATGTTATGATATACCTGTTCATTAATTTGTTACCTTAAATATCCAGTGTAGTATGTATTTTAAGCCACCCTGTATGTTTATGTTTTATTATCTCTATTTATTTTTAGTATTGGTTGTATATTGCATATTCTTTATACAAAATAAGTTTTTTTT
>JXCR01106732.1:5022-32706 GCA_002079205.1 Phalaenopsis hybrid cultivar | reverse complement strand
GGGGGGGGGGCTATTGTGTAAGTATTGCTTTTGAGTTAAAGTACAAAGCTAATTTAGAGTTTATATAAATTGTGGGGCATAAGAATATAAGATTAGAGGTGAATTTTAATAGTAGATAAAAAACTTAAATTTCAGTGACAAAATTTTTAAGGGTGTGAATATAATTAACAACTCACAATGACCTGATTTATATTTCCATTAATACCTAATCGATACAACTTTTTGTAAGCTCTTAAGGCGAGTAATGAATATTAATAAAATTAATATCTTAACGCTATAAAATTTTGTCACTACTCGTTTAAAGAATTTAATTGTCACTACTCGTTTAAAGAATTTAATTCTTAGCTAATATGGGTTGAAGTACAAATTTTTAGGAAAAAGTTAGTTGTTATGTGAAAATTTGACTTAGGATAGGGTCAGAATTCAAAATCATTAGAACTGGTTTAACTTTATATGATAATCTTCCTTGAAAATGAAATTAAAAAAAAAATCAAAAGCAAGAAAAAAGAAGTTCATGTTTAAAATGAGAAAAAAGTTTTTGAGCATAAGAGAAAAATCTGGAGGATAAACTCAAATTAAAAATTGGTATTGATAAATCTTTCTAATAAATTCAAAAGATTAAAAGCTTCAATAACTTGATCTTGAAATTTTAAAAATAAAAATAGCAGAATTAATATTACTTAAGTGCGTAGCTAACCAAATTTCATTTATGAAGAATTAATTTCATGAAATTGTGATCTCACATAAGTTTGAGATGAATCATATAGATGTAGTATTATTGTGAGTATATCATGATATTAGGAAGTTGCTTTGAGAATTTCACCCAAAAGAGGGACCTGAGCACTTTACTAAATGTTTGCTAAATTATTAAAAAAATATTGAAATTGTTGATCTAAATACCTCCTAAAATTTATTAAATTCTAATAATAGATTTTGAAATTACTTAGGGGGCATGTGATGTTTAAGTTTTTTATATTTGATGTGTATCAAATGTGTATGATATTTCTATTTTATTTTTATATTATTTGTGTCATTTTTATGTTTTTTTATGGTATTTATGGTTATGTATGCATTGTACAATTGATTAGGCAATTTGGGGAGTGAAAAGACTCAAACAGGTTGAACTAACCCCCATCCGACAATTCTAGGCGCCTAGGCACCAATCCTGGGCTCCTAGGCGACCATAACTAGAGGTTAGGCACCTAGCTGGCTGGAACAGAGAACCATGTGCTAGTTATGGGCCCCCAAACTCTCGAAACTAGAGGCACAAGCATCCGTATGTGCAAGATTACGGTCCAACATCAAATTCGTTGTTTTGTGAAGGGAAGGTTTAATATGTATCAACCAAAACATTTGGGGGTATCTAGTGTTAGTCAGAGTGTTCTAAAACCTGTAAGTGTGCATAGATCTTTGTTAGGAGAGTGTGAGGATTTTGTGTATATATTGCTTGTGTAATTCCGTGAAACTTGTGGAGGAGAAAATAAGTCCAGTGTAACATCTCTTTGGCGTTTTCCATTGGGTTTTTCATTCCCAACTTTTTGTATTTTGATTTGCTTTGATGAATAAAGTGTTTATTTCGTTGTTGCAATGCTTGAGTAGCGAGTAAATTCTGTGTTTAATGTGTATAATGTGATTCCATTGAAACCACACAATGGTGGTAGGTCAACCTTCTATACTTAAATGACTTTCAATCAAGCCAATTGTTATGTTAAAATATTTTGTGATCTAGTTGTGCAGAAGTAGGCTAGTGGAATAGATTTAGTTAACTTACCTTGATTTGGGAGAATAGGAATATTGTTTTTAGGTTAGTGTGGTCGTGTAGGGAAATATGTGATCCTAGGATAAACATTTGATTTAGAAAACTAAGCCTGTTTTATTTTCAAACTTTCCTGGACGCTTGGGAGGGGATAAAAAATTTTGATTGTCACTCATAAATTTTATCACATAATTAAACTTAAATTCCTAAAAATCCAATTTAATGGAGAATTTTACAATTGATAGAAAACCTCACAGCTTTCTCGCTATTTACTTGAGCTTTCCTTTGCAATAATTAAGATTAGTAACTTTAAAATTATTGAATTTCAGTCATTTTAGGCTAGACTTAGTACTGATAGGCTAAAAGTTTTCTTGATTTAGAAAGTAACGAGTTCTGTGAGATCGATGCACAGATTCAAATTTGCATATTACTTGAGCGACACATATAATATTGTGAGTGACGGTGCTTCATAACATTTCAGGCATACCAGATAGTATATAACTTAAAAAAGTTTGTTTCTACGCTGTTCTAGCATTTTGATCCTATAGTATAGTTACTAGCATCACATAAGTTCAAATGGGAGTTCCTAGTTCGATGCAAGAATCACTGCTGCAGGGACTAATTATTCTTTTAAAATTTTAAAGGCTGCTAGACTTTTCTCATCAAAAACAAAATACAAATCCTTCTCTAATAAGTGACGCAAAGATTTTGATATCTTAGAGATGTGTTTAATATATCTATGGTAGAAACCCACGTGTCATAAAAAAACTCATAATCCCTCTAAGAAAAGTGGATGGGAGCAGTTTTTATATCACTTGATATTTTGCTTGGTCTACCTCCATCCCTTTCTCATACAACCTATGCCTTAGAATAATTTTTTTAGTCATCCTAAATTGACGTTTCTTCTAATTAAGCACTAAGTCAGTCTCTCATGTCTTTGCAAAATTTTTGACAAAAGTTCGATCTATGAATCAAATGATATGCCGAATACAGAGAAATTGTCCATAAACACCTCTATCACTTTTTCTATCGCCGGAAAAGATAGATATCATACAATACTGGAAAGTGGCCAGGGTATTACACAGGCCAAATGACATCCTCCTAACAACAAATGTTTCATAGGGACTAGTGAAAATTATTTTATCTTGATTCTTTGTTGTTATAGGAATTTGATGGCCTATGATGCACACACTTCTAATTAAAAAGCTGTGCAGTGTCGGGCATATATTGGACACGGGCACGGCTCCGACATGTGTCGAACATCATATAGAAGTGTCTGATTTAAATAATATTGACACACTCAAGACACACGTGTTCTAAATTGATGAATTAAGAATTTATGAAAAATATTTTTGTGACTATAATTAAAAAAAAAAAATATTTTTATGTAAAATTTATGAAATGTTTAGATACATATCAATTAATTTTTATGTATTTACATATCCAACACATGAACTTCAATTTTCACATATATGGCACCTTACATATATGTGAAAATGTGTATTTCACTTTTTAAAATTGAAAATATTGATATATTGGATGTGATATGAAAGATGTGGGTGGCATAAAAGAAAAATCAAAATTTCGATGTTAGATATGTAAATACATAAGTTTGGAAGTCAATTATCATTTTATTTTTTTAATGAATAATTGTATAAAAGGACTTAAATTTTAATATAATACAAAATAATATATGCTTAATTTTATACATTTTGATCATTTTTAAAGATAAAAATAAAATGAATAAAGATTATCTTAACTAAAACATAAAACAAAAGTGATGTTTAACGAGCTCTTAGTTTTTAGAAGTTATATTAAATTTCTTATTTTCACTTTTGTATTACTCTTAATATTTGTTCATTTAATTTTTATATATATTAAAAAAATATTATAGTGTTGTATCTGACTTGTGTCTGTATCATATATTTTCAAAAATAAACATGCCCTGTGTTTGTGTTGTGTCGTGTTCGTGTCCTCGTGTCTGTGTCTGTGCAACATAGTTGATGGTATTCTGAGTAACCACCTATGAAGTGAAAAAAGTGTATCTTGCCAATTTATCTAGCATTTGGTCAAGGAATGAGAAGGAAAAATGGTTATTCCTAGTCGCTTTGTCCAACTTCCTATAGTCTATACGAATCCTCCAACCTAGGACACTCCTAGTAAGTATAAGTTCGTTCCTTTCATTCTCCACTATATTCACACAATGTATCGGGTTAATACTTGTACTACCGATAATATGATACATAATTTCTGCATTTAACCACTTAAAATTTTCATTTTTCACTACCTCTTTCATAATTAAATTTAACAATTTATGGGGATCAACTTTGGGTTATGGCCTTCCTCTATCAATATTCTATGGATACATAAGGAAAGTCTTATATTATTTATATGTGTTCTACTCCACTCAAAAGCTTTCTTAAGAGTCCTCAAAACTCTCATTAGCTTTTTCTTGCAATTCAGTTAATTTAGAAGAAATAATGACAGACAAAGTAGAAGACTCTTAAGAATACATCAAATATTTTTAGAGAACCTTAAGTTCTAAGTTAGGGGCCTCAACTATAGAAGGTTCTAATGTTTTAACACTAATCAAGGCGTCTAAAATCTCAAAACATATCCCTAATCACTCTAGGGATTGCTTCTAGCAGTAGAGCAGATTCTTACTTAGGATCATTACTATCATATCCTCAATCAAGTCTTGCTCTATTGGGCCTCTTTCAATGGTATTTTGGAATTGGCTCCTAATCAATCCATCCAACAAATCAAACCTATAACATGAATCATCACTTGAGCCAGGGGTACTTAATTGATTTTAAAACATTAAAATTCACTTTATGATCATTTACCCTCATAGTCAACTCTTCTTTCTAAATTTTTATTATAGTCCTTCCTGTGCCTAGAAAAGATCTACCTAGGATAATTGAGATCATCTTATTTTCTTCCATATGTAAAATAATAAAATCAACAGTGAAGATAAATTTATCAACCTTAACTAAAACGTTCTCTTTGACCCTAGGATATAGATAAGAGATGACCAACTGTAAGTTCACTGTGGTAGGCTGCACTTCTCCTAAGTCTAATCTCCTAGAGATAGATAGAGACATGAGGGTAATACTTTTCCGTAAGTCATATAGAATTTCCCGGAAGAATTTCTCTTCTATGACATAAGGTATGGTGAAGCCAGTGAGGTCTTTAAGTTTCTGGTTAAGTTTCTTTTGATTGATAACGCTTCACTAACTTAAAGCTCTAGGCTAAAAAATCACANGCTCTAGGCTAAAAAATCACCTAATTTTCTTTTCTTATTCAATATATCATTCATGGATTTCACAGAACTAGACATCTTTTTTAAAGATTTGACAAATGAGATATTTATTGTGAGCTTTTTGAACACTTTTACAAACCTAGACAGTTGTTGGTTCAATTTATTTTTTTCAAGTCTGGAGAAAGCTAGTAGTGGTCTTTTTTGTTATCTCCTAGAAGGTGAGTCAAATTTGTCTAAGCCCGAGTAGGCTTTTCATTAGTTATTTAAAGCTCAGGTTCAAGTTCTTCTTCACTGTACTCATTCCTAGTCACCTCCCCTAACTTTTTTTCACTTGCTTTCACTTGCTCCTTTGTCTTTAGGATTCACATCCATGATACTAGGCAATGTTCATTGGGGTTTAATACTCAAGGCGTTGGTTTGTTGCCCTAGTTGATTCTCCATATTTTTTATAGACGCAACTTAACTTTGTAATTGATTCTCCATTTGTAACAGTTCTTCTTCCAAGGATAATTTTTTTCTTTGAACTGAGAGTTGTAAGTGAATTCTGGTGGGTAAATTAGTCTTGGGCTATTAGTATCCTGGTTATTCCTAATTTCTACCTATTGCTAGTTTCCCACACCATGGTTCCTATTGTTACGATTGAAATTTGAGTGATTTTTCATCAATGATTATGTGTTTGAGTAGGGGTTGTGGGTTCTATTGGTGTGATATTCATGAATTCCAAAGAAGCATGACAAGAATCAACTATTTGTCCATAAACATTCTCATCTATTTCTAGTGATCTTGTTCTTTGATTTAAGCCGAGGGGTGTGTTTGGGGCAGCTTAATTGCTGCGTTTGAGTTTTGAAAATGAAAGACTGGCGTTTGTTTATCGCGTTTTACTGTTTATCCTAAAACGTTAGACCGTTTTGTTAATAAATGCGGCCGCGGGATCAACCCCGCGGCCTGCGTTCGCACCTTGAAGTTGACTTGTTTGCCCTTCGTTTATCGCTCAGCCCCGAAGCTCGTCAACTGGCATCTCCATCTTCGCGAGACTACCAACTCGAATCCGTCATCCATCATTCGTATCCATCATTCGTAAGCCACAAGCCTTTCCATCCACTTTCTCCTTCATCAATTTCACCTTTCTTTGCTTAGCAAGGTGAAAATGTATCGAGGCTTCTGAGTTTTGAGCTAGATGAGCGCAGGAACGAGCACCTTCGTGATCCGATGGATCAATTTTCTCACAATGGTAACTGCTTCCATAGCCTGCATTCCCCTTTTTCAAAATTGCTTATTGATTTGATTTTCTTGCACATCCTTCACCTCACAGTTCCCGGAATCATAATATATGAAAGTTTTCTTCACTTTTCGTTATGGTTCTTCATGCTTCATTTATATTATGGGTACATGAATGGCTCAATCATTATCTTTTGGATGCATTATCTACTTATCGATGCCCACCAGGTTAGATTTAAGGAAAATATGAAGTTGGGAAATAAATTGGAAAAGTAGAAGGGGTATTGTGTTGCATCTTTGAATTTAAATGGCTGAGAAATAGGAAAAGAAAGAAGATATTTTTGTTTATAAACTTCCATTGTTTTCTCTTAAGTTTTAACATGTAAAAAACTAAAATCTGTGCTGCAGATAATGGGATTTGGAGTTATTTGTTTTGGAATATGAATGAGTACTCACCATGATCAGTGTCACTAAACACTGAAACTACTGGTGATTGGTCTTGGTGCTCTAATACTCCTGATGTAAGATTTCTATCTGGTTATCAGTGTAGTATTTAATTTTCACATTCACAGTTTAGCTTCTAATCTTCTTTTTTCTGGTCTATGTGGTTCCTAAACTCTTCGGGTCCTTGGTTAGATTTCTTGGAGCTTTGAAAAACATTGTTGTTTTGCTGTGGGTGTTATCCT
Source organism: Phalaenopsis hybrid cultivar (assembly GCA_002079205.1). Classification (NCBI taxonomy): domain Eukaryota; kingdom Viridiplantae; phylum Streptophyta; class Magnoliopsida; order Asparagales; family Orchidaceae; genus Phalaenopsis; species Phalaenopsis hybrid cultivar. Next base: position 25,784 of record JXCR01106732.1, on the reverse strand, counting down.
TTCAATTTCTTTTTCTGTGTGACAACTTTCAATATTAGTTTCGCTATCACATGAGTTTTAAGGTGGCCTTGACTGCAAAATTTCAGTACTTTGCAATGCTAGTCTTGATTTTGGTGGCATTTTTGGTTTTCATTGTGCTGGCGTAAGTTTTTTTGTGCAAACTTTTAAATTCAGCTAGTTTAGTATCTTCCATACATTTTCTAATAATAAAAAGTTAGCCAAGTTTNTATATATATAGATATAGATATAATGCATTTTGTTTCTTTAGTCCACGGTTTGGAGAAATGAAAAGAAGCTTGGCTCTATTTTATAAAGTTTTCACTCCACCCCACTCTCCACCATTCTTCCTACCCATGAGCTCTCTCCATAATTTCCTTCCCACTCTCCCTCTCACAAACCCAAAGCCACCTCACACGGCACAACACTCCAACACTTACTCTCTCAAGCCCACTCCAACCCAAGCTCCACTCTCCTTCCATTCTGCTTCTCCCAACAAACAACCACCTCACAAGCACTCCCCTCCAAGGTTTGCTCCTCTCTTCCTTATATTATTTTTATATTTTTACGTGTCTGCCACCTAAACTTTATATATACTTGCATATCACACTCTTATCACATATTTACATGCCTACTACTTAATTCTTACGTATTTCCATATCCAATTTCTAAACTTTGATAATTTCATGCATGCCACCCTATTCTCATGTATTTACATGTCTAACACCAAAAAACATAAACAAAAAGAATCTTTTTTACATGCTTAATAATTCTTACATGTTTTCCTATCTAGCACCTATATTTTAATTTTGCAAGGTTTTACATGCATGCCATTTAATTTCATATGCCTTTACATGTAAAACACTTAAACTCTAATGTTTACATGCTCATTACCTTGTATTTATTTGTACCACTTCACTCTTGTATATGTACATGTTTGCCACTCAATTCTCGCAAGTTTACAAGCCTACATATTTAAATTTCTTGGATGCAAATGCTAGCCACTCAAACTTCACATATTTCCATGCTAGCTATTTAAAATCTTATGTATTTACATGCCAACATTCAAGTCTTAGTCATTCACTTGAAAGATAATTTATTCTCCTTTATTTACATGCGCGCTATAATTTTTATGGATTTATATGTCTACCATCTAATCTTTTATATTTTCATGGTCACTACTTGGTTTACATGCTCACATGTCTAGTTCCTAAGTTAACACGTTCATATGTTCACCTTACATGAAACTTTTAGGTTAGTCACCTCTATTTTGTGCATCCTAGCAATTAAATCACTTGGGTTCGTTTGGGGCAGCTTGTGCGTTTCAGGATAAGCAGTTTTTTTTTTAAACGTGGCCCGCGGGCCGGCCGCGGGGGTCGGCCTGCGGTCTACGTTTAGTGTAAAAACTCAAACGCAGTTTTTGATAAGCTGGTGAAACACGCTAAGCAAACGGTACAGCGGCGTTTTTAAAATGCTGCCCACACTTATAAGCTGTCCCAAACGGATCCTTAGTCTTTAATGATTACCAACACAAAGCTTAGGTGCCACCTCCAAAAATACAAACCCAAACTTAAGAAAATGGGGGAAAAGGAAAAGAAAGAAAATGAAAGAGAAAGAAGAAAAACAAGCATTAATATTTACATGCAAAGCATACATAAAAAAAGAAAAAGAGAGAGAGAGAAAGAGAAAAGAAGAAAGAGAGATTTAAATATTTACATGCACAAAACTAAAAAAAGTAACATGTGATATAAGAAAAAAATAAAATAAAATAATAATAATAATAATAATAATAATAATAATAATAATAATAATAATAATAATAATATGCAAATCTCAAGAATTTACACTTCAAACACTTAAACCACAAAAAAATGGATATTTACATACACACCATTTAATTCAGATGTATTTACATAATTGACACTTAAATGTTTATGTATTTACATATATAAATCTTAAATTTTAATTTTCACACATAACATATATATAATATATTTCTCTATTTAAAAATTAAGCGGTTGTATTTTATGTGATAATAAAAAATTATGCTTTATTTATGTGATAATAATAAAATTAAGTTCTATTTATGGGATAAAAAAATGTTTTTTTATGTGAAAAATAAAATTTTAAAACTGTCATGTATTAAAATAATAAATATTATATATATATGATATTAAAATATTAAATGTTATGTATTTGATAAAAAATATTAAGTGTAATATGTGTGAAAAATTAGATTTAAGGTATGTGTGTGTGAAAAATTAAATTTTTAATTTTTTGTTTGTAATATTAATTGTATATATGTGTGATAAATTAAATCTTTAATGTTTTTTTATGTGAAAATACACAATTTTAAGTATTATATAGATGTGGTATTAAATTTTGAAGGTTATGTGAAAATGCAAGTTGGTTTTTTTAATATTAAAAATAGACATCTAAATGTCACTTATGAAAATATATAAGCATTGTGTGGTGTGTGTATAAATTCACACAAATCTAATAGAATATATTAAGAGACTTTAACTTTCAAAATAAAAAAAAAATGTATAACCCTTCAAAATATATAAAATCTTTCAAAACCACAAAGAAAAAATCACTTCGCCAAAATTCCCATCAAAACTCCACCCACGAATCTCATCAAAATGATTCACTAAAATCTACCCAAGCTCTCCTAAACTCCACCAAAAATTGCATCAAAGTCAATCACCAAAACCCCACTCAAAACTCCACCTAAAACTCACTTAAAACCTTCACCCAACTCCACCTAAAGTTCACCAAACCCTCCTAAAATTTTTACTCCAAACTCGACGAAAATCATCATAAGAACCCACCTAAATTCCACCAAAACCTCCATCAAAATCCACCAAAATTCTTACCCAAACTTCATTAAATACCTTCATCCAAAACTATCAAAATTTTCATAAAAACACACCTAAAAGCTCACTGAAACTTTTAACCAAAAACTCATTTTTAAACTTTCACACAAAATTTCCAACAAAACACCCCATTATAAAATGGATGGACTTGCATGATCATCTGGGTAAGAATAAAAAATATTTCTAAAATTACAAATTTACCCTTATGATTTTTAAAGCTTCATAATGAACCATATAACTCTGAATCACTAAAGTTCAAATTGAAAGTTCTCAAGTAAAACATAAACAACAGAGCACTACAAAAATTTATAGGTTTAAGGCTAATTTTTGGGTAAATTTGTAAATTCCTTGAAATTTACAAAAATACCCTAGCTATCTTTTTATTTACAAAACAATGTAAATATATGTTATCAAGTCTAACCAACTAAACTTAATTATTGACCAACTAAATATAAGCCTGTAAAAATACTTATAGTTTAAATGAAGGAAATTAAAGTATAAATAAGATATTTACAAATAGACCTTATTTACTAAAATTTGAATAACTCTCATCATAGAATTCCAAATTTAATGAAGTCTTCACCCATAGGGCAATCGAATTACAAGGAGTAAAAATAAATATATTTATTCTGAATTATTAATATTTTAATTTATTTTCTACTATAAAACTGATTAGAAAATTCAATAATTCATGAAAAATTTAGATGAACTTGAAATGACTTAGAAAATTTTGAGATATTTAGAATCACATTCTAAATGTCTCAACAAGATTTTAATAATTTTGGAGGTTACTTAATTTTTTTATAATTTTTAAAGAAAATTATTTTTAAAAGTAAAATAATTCTAAAAAATAAATAAAATACTAAATTCCACAAAAATATTTTAATCCAAACACTTTTTAACTCAGTACACATTTAAAAAAATTATTTCACACTATTTTGAAATTATTTTAGTTAAACTACTTAAAACTCTAAAAATTACATATTTCTTTAAAAAAGTAATTCATAAAAATTTGTAAGACAAATAAAACTTCTAAAAATATAATAATTGAGTTTATATGAACCATATTTACTTGCTTATATGATTTGTGGGGTCTCAAATGCTCTAGTAAATTAAAACCCTAATGCATATCCTTCAAAGTACATGCAGATGGGTCCATTTCAAAATAATAATAATAATAAACAAAAACAATAATAATAACTAACTCTTTGGATTTATGAGGATTTCTTGTAGAAGATAACTCATTGTTGCTAACAAGAATTCTCCAGTCCCGACTTCTTTAGACTAAGAAAATTGATAACTAACAGTGGTGTCCAGACAATAGAACCGTGGGATCTTTACTGACATCACTTAACATAATAAAAATACCCCCTTTTTAATCACTTTAATAATAATAATCATCAATCCAGGATACAATTCACATGATCACAATAAATAAACGACAAAAACCTAGGATAGGTCTCATGAGGCATGATTTTCTCTTCCCTTTTTCTTTTCATGGAATTAGGCGAGGATGTGATCAAGCAACTGTCAACCTTCAAGGCAATCAAGAAAAGATAAAATACGAAGTGAAGGATGAACCTCAAATAAACAATCCATAGATTTAGTTAACATGAGCCTTTAGGATTTTGAGGTCGTTCGTCTAACAAACGTAAATCCTCACGCTATCTTTTAGACTTTCTCATGATTGTCTGTCGTGTGCTATAAGTACTAAATCTTTTTAGGATCTTGAGGTTGTTCATTCAATATGACGTAAATCCTCATATCATTTTAGACTATTTGTATAAACATTTATCGTGCAAATGTAAGTCCTAAAATTTTAAATAAATTACAGGAATATATGATTAAATAACATCACTTCCAAAATATAAAACCAAACCATACGATAGTTTGTGATGTCATTGATGTCTTCTTAGCATTTATGAAATCCCCTACCTTTTGCTCCTTTTGATTCTAGAAATTATTGTTCCATATTAAGCATTTCTTAGTTAATTTTCCTATGATCAATCGTGAAAACAAAACTTTTAATTCTTAAAGACAAAACCCAAATTTTAATTGAGAGTTTTCTTAAGTGATTTTAGTCGCTTAAGATGTAATTAGCTATAGAGGCGTGCACTTATATGAGGATTTGTAACCCAGATAATCTAGCCCTGCCTAGTCTTCGAGCTAGATAGGGCAACGATCTGTTAGAAATTTTGTAGACCAAATGAATATCATAAATTTTTTATTTTAAATAGTTGAGTCTATTGTCAAGTGATATTCTCATCTTTTGAGATGAAGTATTACTTGTAACATTGTGCTCGATTATTCAAATCATTAAATACATGAGATCTGTTGGGTCTCATTTTTTATTAAATAAAAAAATTAAAATTAAAGTATATTAAATTAAATTTTATTATTTTTAGAAATCATTAAATCATACAAACAAAAATAAACCAATAGCCACCCAATTTCAATTTATTATATATCTAACTTCTAAACTTATTTATTATAAAACCACCCAAATATTTCATTTCAGATAAAAAATGTCAACATTTGCACATTTTCATGCATAAATAAGTTGGCATGTATGTAAAAATTTGATGTTTAGCTGTTAGATATGTAAAGACATAGGAATTGAGTGGTACATTCTTGGTGACAATGATGCCACTCCTTCAATGAACCCTATTTTTTTGTGGTTCGGTGTCATCCTATCTAACAGTGTTTTATGGTTGAGATTCTCAAGTTCAAATCTTCATTGAATTCTATTTAAGAATATGTCTATACTCTTAAAGATCAACTCACTTGTGATAAGGCAATTGTTAAGGAAGGAGGTGACAAATTGACCAATTTTATAGTAAAGAATATGAACCATTGCTACGCTTGAAAGTTGCTGCCTCAATATGCTAAAAATTTTAATCTTTATAGGTTTATCCATAATCACTCATAGGTTCATGAAGTCTTATAAGTCAAGTCAAGTCTTAATCTAGGGAGAACTCATTTTGCATTAACTAGTTTGAATCAGGGTTCTCTTTCAGTATATTATTAAATCCAATGCAATTCTTCTTTTCTTAATATTGAGTATGACAAAATCTCTCTTATTTAAGTATATATAAAAAATGAAATTTATTTTTAATAATTTTAATTAAATATTTTTTTTATATATGAAGAGCTCACACAAGTTTCGTGCTCGTGTACTTTTTTTTCATTTCCATCACTGACTTCTTTGCATATTCAACATATTTATTACTTCTAAAATGTGAATTTCCCTTGGCATTTATAATGATATGAAAAGCTTTAGTAGATATGAAATTTTCCTTGAAAATTTCATTCATTATTTAAAAATATCTTTCAACTATTTAGAAATCATTTATATTTTTTTTTATTTACAACTTTTTCACTTTACTCGTATGTGCTTGAATTTTTCCAACACTCCCTATCTAATTTATGGCAATGTTTCTTAGGAAGTGTGCTAAGACCTTCTAAGAAAGTGGCATCACACATATTGTTTCCTTGTTAGCATGTTTATTTTCTTCCTACACCATTTTATACTTGGCTTATAACTAGTTTTATGTTGGGAGGAAACAAATAGGCAACGGTCTTATGGACTCATCATAACATATTGCATGATACCTTCAATGTCATATTATATCACAAATTAAGTGTTATAACATAAAAAAGTCATCACCCTAGCCCATTGATATATATTATATTAGTTATAGGCACATATAACCCAAATTTAGTATTGAACTAGTCACACAACTAACCTATATATTTAAGAAAAAGAATCATGATTCAAGATGACACAACCCACCGCAAGAGGTCATACCATCTTGGATAAGCGAGGATACCATGTTCTTTTCATAGGGATTTTTCTTCTCCCAATTTTTATAGCACAAAGCCACTACATTATAAGTGACAAAAACAAAGTATAAGTTATCGTATGATATACATTTATATATACTAGAATAGCTTACATCCATTTTTTTCTAAATAATAACCATAGTGGTATGCTAAATCTCACAAAGTATATTTTTTATAATTGTAAATGAATTTATATATATTAATATAGAAGTAGTTATGTTAGTAAGATCAATAAACTCACTTCATTAGAGCTTTATCTTTTCCTAGAAAAAATATAATGTAGTGAAGATATGAAATAGCTTAGTAATTTATATAAAACTTGAAATTTTATTCTACGCACTAAAATAGAATAATATGCATGCTAATAGTCATTTAATTTAGATTGTAAATGTGTTAAATACAGAAAACTTTATTCTATCACTCGAGGAAAATTATATACATAAGGAAAGTTATAATGATAATATCGTATCTCAGTATAATGTGTTTATATATGTTATCATGTCATTTTAGTAGTTGTCTATATGATTCATTTTTAAAATGTTATAATATAATTGATTTACGTCATTGTCCGAGCTCCTTTTTGCTCTAACAAAATGACCTTCTTAGTGCATGCCCTCTTCAAATCCCCTTTTCTAAGTCACCTACAATTAAATAAGCAAAGGAAGAAATGATGAATTAAAGGACAACAAAAACTAAGAATAAAATAAAAAGAGTAGCTATGAAGTATTTTATGATCATTGTAAAATTGAACCAATGGTTATATATGAAAATAAAGATAGGAAATAAAATAACATATTTTAAAATTTTAAGATATTAATCATAAATTTTATTTAAGATAAAAATTTTAAGATTAGCTTTTATAACAAAGATTTTATCCAAAAGAGCCTAATCGTGAGTGTATCTAGACAAACAAAAGACAAAAGAAAGAGTGAACACATGAAATATGATAAAATGAACACTCAGCATAAAAGAAAAAAAGTTCAATTGCCATTGGGTTGATTATAATCTCAGAAAAGAAAAAAAATGTGATCGGGCTCAGCATAGACATGTCTGATCCTAGAACTATTCAACAAATGTATAAATCTGTAATTAAGGCACGAGCAAATGGATTTGACTCACTCCACGTGATCTTTGCCCAAGATTTGGGACTTATGCTCATATCTTATTTTCAATATAGACTCTCCTAAAGGATGCTAACATCTGCATGGAGAAAATCTAAAAAAAAAAGACTCAAGCAACAGAAGAAGTTAGTATGGGTTATCTCATGCAACATATAAAAGGTCATATTTAGTGGGAGGGGAGCTACACAGTAGTTGCAAAGAATACATTATTTTAAATTATTATTAAGCTCTTCTCTATTAGAAAAGGTGCTCTATAAGAAAAATTTCATCGTAATATAGAAGTGTGGAAGTCTCAAACACAGTAAAACATGTACAATAAGCACAATGTATATAGCAGCGAGCATAAACCAATGAGCAATAACCACATATACAAATTATTAACTACACCCTAGCCCTAATTCAAAAAAGAAAGAACTAAACTTTATTTTCCATAAATACATCTATGTGTAACATATGTAAATGCAAAGACTGAGGGTACTCCTCTAAGATCTTGATGGGGTCACCAAGTTGGCCTCATTCTGAGCATCTGAATGAGCTAACCCTCATTACAATAAGTGATAAACATTAACCCAAGCCTATGCATGGAACAATCCTTAGAGATTTGATTATAATAAGAAAACCTATATTACTCGTTATGACAAGCTAATTAGTAATTCTCGTTTCCCTTTTATTAACACATGTCATATAAAGGGTTGTTCAGGTACTGCCATATAGTCTCGTTAGAGTTAAACTTATATGGTTTAATAGGAAATAAAGTTGTGATTAAAAAAGATGGCCCAACATGCATAAACAAATGTAAGTGATGCATAAACATGCAAAAATGATTTGCCTTGAGGACTAAACCCTAACGCCACTGACATTAAGTCAAACATCCTTATAAGAGGTAAAAATTAAGAAAGATGAATATTAGATTCAAAATCAAGAGCTTTCAAGAGAAGGTGAAAACCCCAGAAAGCTTAAACTCACAGTCTAGATATCATGCAAAGTGATGAAAATGAAAGGTCGTGCCAATGAGGATCAACATACAAAACATATTTATGTGAAGTACCACATGGTAAGAAATGATGAAAATACAAGATTCTACTCTCCCATAACAAAGAGGGTAATATGATGTTATGAAGAAGACCTCATAGAATAATCTTTATTTTCCAAAGATAAAAGGAGTATGCAAACACACAATGCAACCTAAACCTAATCAGTGGCAAGAATTGAATGTATTGTACACACCTCGCAAGTGTGGTATGCAAAAGGAGAAAACATAAGAAAATGAGCTTATGCAGAACCTTATCAATAAATGACAGGAACAACTTAAGCTCTGTCGATCAGTTAGGTAAAGTACAACTGTCACCCATATGAAAGGGTATACTAACAGTTTGGTATAACAAGTCACATGGTCAAAAAATTATATAGATAAAAGAACCCACTTGTTTGAAGAGTGTGAAGAAGATGTTTGAACTTAATTTATGCATAGAACGTTTTGTTTAGAACTGCTTGTGTTAGTTTGTTAAGTTAGATTGCATTTTCTTTCTAATGTTGCACTTTTTATGCTTATGCTTTGTATTTTGATGTTTAGATTTTAGTGTTAGGATATTGGTTTGCTTTAGAACACTGAATTTGATGTTTTGTTGCCTTGAAAACTGTTAGTTTGTATGAGTGCAAATTTTATATATAAATGTGAGTTACGTGTTGTTTGTTAAAGTTTGGTGTTAGGATGATGTTTGTGTATGCTTAGAAATGTTCATTTGAGTTAATTAGAGGTTGACGTAAGACAACTCAATATAAAGGCATGATTAAAATGACACAAGGGGCCACCACGCATAAAAAATGATGTACCAATGACCGAGAGAAAATATCATACTCTTTCTTATAAAAGCTGAGAGATAATAATCTCAAACCAGTATAACTGACCTCAAATAAATGATGGGTGTCTTTTATTCAATGCACTACCCAAGGTGGTGCATCAACTATGCAACTCATAAAATAGAATAAGACAAAATTCTGGTTAGCTCCTAGGGTCATAGTGCAAAAAACCCAACAATATAACTGCTGAAAAGGAACTATGGTATTGTATTCCCATAAATAGGAGATACATTGAATCATAAAGTATAAGGTAATTTCTTATCACTAATAGTGGTATTGTGACTTTAGCCTAAGTTGAAAAAAAATCCATACAGGGTCATGACTATGAGAGCAGTGTTATTGTTTGATCCTGTGAACTTGACACTATTGTGCCACATGACAACACTTGATCACCAATAAAAATCAAACCGGGAGGCCTCACGTCATTCTGAAAGCAATGACTCATGATTACCAAAAGAGTGAAGCGATGATTGGGCACCTAGGAGTGGCACTAAGATCTCATTTCAAAACCAAAAAGGAAAAATATCATAATGCCCAAAAAATGGAATTATGGTACCTATGTGAGCTAAGGCTCTACACTCAAAGGAGCAATAAAAAAAGACATGGCCAAGATAAGGAAATGTAGGGGTCTAACCCAAATCTCCTTCAATAATAGCTTAACCTAGTTCTTCTAACATAAAACCTACGATTCTTCCAATAAAGAAAATATGCACAAGGGAAAAGGCTATAAGGAGATGGAAGACAACTTCAAAGGACGATCAAGACACATCATGAAGTAGATCTACCTCAACAAAACTTTGCTTAGCTTTAAACAACATAACCCACAGGGCTTCGAGGTTGTTCTTTTAGCACGATGTAAATCCTCACACTATCGTTAGGCTCCTGCACAACCATGTTGTGCAGCATAACTCTTAACTCTCTTTGGTTGCTGAGGTTGTCGTTCAGTATGAATGAAGCCCTCTTATCTTCATAGGCATTTGCATGATTGTGTATTATGCAAATTTAAGCCATAAATAATAAAATTGGTAAGAGTGAACATTTAAATAACATCATCTCTAAAATGTGCAACCAAAAAATAGGATAGTTTTAGAAGTCACTGAGATTTTCCTCATGACCTGTGACATCGCCTACCTTTCATTCTTTTGGATTTAAAAAAACAACTGTTCCTATTTGTGCCACTCTCACTTGATTCTTCCGTGTCCAACCTTGAGAACCTAAACTTTGAAAGATTTAAGACAAAACCACCAATTTTAATTGAGAGTCTTCTTAGATGATTTTGATTGCCTAAGATGTAATTAACTATAGGGGCTTGCCTCTACACGGAACTGCAAACCCAAGAAAAATAAATTTTGTACAATCCTTATATTAGATAGGATATTTTCATTCATAAATTTTGCTGATCAAAATAGAGTCATAAGCTTCTTAGCTTAAGTGGTTAAGCCTACAGATAAGTGATGCACTCATCTTTTGAGGTGGTATATCACTTGTGATATCGCGATCAACTCTCTAAACTATTAAATATATGAGATCTATTTAGTCTCTTTCTCAGTCTCTTTTTCCAAAATTAAGATATTGTTTTTTGAAATCAATATATATATATATATATATATATATATATATATATTAAATTTATATTATTCTCCAAAAGCGGCCGACCAAATTTTGTCTACAAATGGTTTTTATCTTTTTGAAAAATATGTTAATTTTTATGTTTTGAAAATATGATAATAATGTTTTTAGAATGTTCCTTTATCCTAAGAATACTTTATTCAGAGATATTATCATTAATGGAAATCGAGCCTTGCAATTTAACGATTATACTCCTTCTGATTGTATTGATTCCATTCTTAGTATTCCTATCACTGATGGTAAGTTGAATTATGATTGTGGAGATGTCAATATATTTTTCTAACAAATTAGTTTTCTTTCTTTCATGCTAATGTGCCAACGTTCGATTGAAATATACCTATTTGGTATAAAGGCTATTCAATTAAAGTAGATTTACACTCTTGGAGGATTGCTCAGAATGCTTTAAAAACCAATGATATTCTTAGTAGTGAAGTGTTGATGTTAATAGTGATCTTGTGTTTTTTTTTTTTTTTGAATAATTTTGAATCTCATAATCACTTTTTTGAAGTGTTCTTTCTCCCATTCTATTCTTCGCACTCTACACTTCATGTTGGTTACTTTATGTCCCATACTACTTTATTTCAAACTCTTTATTATTCTGATTGTATTTTCTGTAAAGTTTATAATTGTTTTTATCTTTTGACTATTAATACAATTACTTATCATATTGGACAGGAAATAAATTATAGAATTTTCATAAATGTTTTACCCCCATGCAGTTGCTTATTAAGATTATTTATTGGTCTGTTAAACAAGGGTACCATAGAAAGAAGTTTGATATGATATCCCTAGGCATATTGCTAAAATACAAGTGTTGCTTTCATTCTATTATTTTTTGTTTCATATTAATAGTGGGTTTGCTTCTCTTCTATGTAGACTACTTCTTTTTGTTTCTTTTTTAGACCTTATTCTCTTTTCATTTGAGAGCTCTTATGGTTTCTTTTTCTAGTTGGAATTCTATTATCGGATTCAATTGTTTTTTTGTCTACTAGCAATTAAACAGATACTATTTATTTCATAAAATTATAAGTGCCATATGAGTGGTCCATAAAATCTACATATAGTCTATTTATTTAGATGATTGGTTATTTGGTTTGGTCATCTATGTGATTTGATGCTTGTGGTCTCCTTAAATCTAATATTTTCTCGATAGGTTCAAATATTGCTTTGATTGGCATTTTTCATGATTTAATACTAATTTTGAAGTATTTTGACTTTGAGCAATGTTAATTTCCCAGTCGTACATTGTTAATCAACCATATTTGAAAAATACTAAGATTTTCTTCACATTTTCATATGCCTGAAGGTTCCACAATGTTTTCCATGGGTCTTGTATTTCTGAGCACTCTCCTTTTTCTTTGATTTTAATTTGTGGGATTTAATCTTCTTCTTTTGTTTTATAGTTTGCTTTTGTTTTCTTTTTCTTCGATAGTAATCACATCACTAAGTACCATTTCCGTTGTTGGATAGCTGTTGTTCTTCTTAGAAGATCTCGATTGTCATCTATTTTCTTCTTCCATATCTGGATAATTGGTGTTAGTCTTTTCCTCTATTGCAGGGTTTCTCTTGCAGTGGTTGGCAAATTTTTATTTCTAGAGCTGACATTGGTTTTTCTCTTTATTGGAAGTTACCTGTCACAAGTGGAGGTTGCATGCTTAGATATTGATTTTTTCTTCAACAAGTTTTAAGCTGCTCATGTTATTCTCCTTCTTCTCATTATCTTCTCCTTCCGTTCTGGTTGTGTTAGTTAGAGTTATTTTTTGTGAGCATTTACTTATGAATAAAAAGATGGATTTGGCAATAAAAATGTGATAATAAGTGTTATTTTCATATGGTACTTGTAAATATTAAGGTTTTGGTGTAAGATAGGTAAATCTATTAGAATTCATATGTGTAAATGTCTCTTATTTTATTTTACTTTTAATTAAATTGGACGTAAAACTTTATTTTTCATAAAAAAGAAAAAACTTGTCAGATCATAGATAACTGTAGTAAATAGGGGTGTAAACGAGTTGAACACGGCGGGCCCGAGCTCAACTAAGTGTTCGGTTGGTTAAAAATATCACTGTTCGTGTTCGACTCGTTTATATTTCGAACACAAAAAATATGTTCGTGTTCGACTAGTTTATATTTCGAACACAAAAAGTATGTTCGTGTTCGACTCATTTGCTTAGCTAGCCGAACACGAGTTGTTCCCAAACAAAGAGTCGTTTTGATAACCTTAATCACACAACCATAGGATGTTAATGGTCGGGGCAATATTTAAATCCTATTGTTTATATTAAACATCATTCAAATATAATTGAAAGTATCTTTATTCTATTTTTTAATTAAAAATTTTAATTGATTATAATTCTATGTAGCCTTGTAGTCAATTAAATTAAAAAAAAAACCAACTCATATATATATATATATATATATATATATATATATATATATAATTGAAGGGAAAATTTTTCTGTCCGGACTCAGGGCATAGCTCTACTTGCGGACTCCAACGAATATGCCACCACGTGCGCTACGTTGTGAAGGTTATTTCATGGTTATTGAAGTGAAACCGCAGATGTTATTTTGAAGTTATTTTGGACTTATTAAAGAAAAACCTACATATTTCATTTCAATAACACAAAAATAATCTTGAAATAACAATTGTGGTTCCACTTCAATAATCCCGAAATAACATTGCAGAGATTATTTTGGGGTCATTTTTTGGTTATTGAAGTGAAAGATATGAGTTTCTTTTTAATAACCCAGAAATAATCCCGAAATAACATCCACGTTGTTATTTCAGGGAACATGTTTTGGGTTTAATAAAGTGGAACCACGAATATTATTTCAGGGTTATTTCGAGGTTATTTCGGGGTTATTGCGGAGTCCGTGGTTTCACCTTAATATTTTTAAGTGGGCCCGATATGAAACACATGACGTTATATTACTGGAGTCCGCATGAAGATACGTCCGGAGTCTATATAAAATTTTTTTTCTAATTTGTTGGGTAAAATTAACTTAAAAAGAACGATAGCGGTTTTGACGTGCTAAACCATGGAGAAAAATAGACATGTTGTGGTCTCGCATAAATACTTAACAACAACAAAAAAGGGAAATTGAGGATAAAAAGACCGATCAGCAACCACGAAATCTTTTATNATTTCAAACACAAAAAATGTGTTCGTGTTCGACTCATTTGCTTAACTACAAATATTATTTCGGGGTTATTGCGGAACCACAGAGGTTATTTCAGGGTTATTGCGGAATCCGTGGAACCCACCTTAATATTTTTAAGTGAGTCTGATATAGCACACATGACGTTATATTACGGGAGTCTGCATGGAGCTACGTCCGGAGTCTATGTAAAAAATTTTTCCTAATTTGATGGGTAGTATTTGAACCTAAAATAAGCCCAACACGAACGAAAATTAACTTAAAGAACGAAGCAAACACGTGCCCTAGTGAAACACCACCTTTTCAACAACAACCAGTGGTTTTGACGCGCTAAACCATGGAGGAAAATACAGATATGTTGAGGTCTCGCATAAATACTTAAAAAAACAAAGGGAAATTGACGATAAAAACTCCGNGTTCGTGTTTGGTTCGTTTAACTAACCGAACGAAAAAAATTTGTTCACGTTCGTCTCGTTTACCTATCGAACAACGAGTTTTTTTACAGCCCTGCTCCATCAGCAACCACAAAATCCTTTACACTATCGTCAAGTTCTTCTTCCGAATAAAGTCACATCCGCATCTCTGAAGCCACTCGGAAGTAGGATATCGAAAGGAAAGAGGAAGCAAAATATCTTTTTCCTGATGGCGGCTCTGTCGCTGTCCGCTGCTTGTTCGCGCACCTCCATGCCCAGCCGCTCTTCTTCGCCGCCCATGCTGTTCTCCATCTGGAAGCCTGCCTCCAAACCCTCATCAGTCTCGTGGGCATCTTCCATTCCCGACATTGCGATCGCCATACACAGTATAGTTGAAATTTCATCTCCACTTGCACACAACAGTCAGGTCCGATCATCTTCTTCCACATTTTTTCTATTTTTTTTACTTCAAATTCCGTTGATTGCTTTCTTATATTCGATATTTGTGTGTGCTATCTGCGGTTTCAATGGGCTAATTAGAAACGGTGAATTAAGAGTTGCAGATGAGTGAAGGGCCTGAAGAAGCGAGGCTGGGGATTTGATGGGATATATCTTTTTATTGTTATTATTTGCCTTTAGCAATCGCTTAGAAGTAAGAATGACATTTATGTGGTTTTTGTGGAATTGGTTTTAGAGCAGTTTATGAAAAGGTCCCACGGCTTATAAATGGCTGTNTTAAGAGTTGCCGATGAGTGAAGGGCCTGAAGAAGCGAGGCTGGGGATTTGATGGGATATATCTATTTATTGCTCTTATTTGCCTTTAGCAATCGCTTAGAAGTAAGAATGACATTTATATGGTTTTTTTTGTGGAATTGGTCTTAGAGCAGTTTATGAAAAGTTCGCACGGCTTATAAATGGCTGATTTGGGGAAAGTTCATAAAATGAAATGAAAATTTAGCAATTCACGCATTGTTCATGAATTTACAGCTATTTCATGCTAGAATTAAGTGGATGAACATATAATTTGTTTTCCTTAGTTTTGAACTACACTCCATAGACATAAACCAAATAAAGTGGGTAGACGAAGCATTATTTTTTACTCCAAAAATCTGGAAGGCAAAAATTATGGTGTCTAGTCCGGTTGAAATAACTTTAATTATTAGTAGATATTAGTTACGAAGGGCCGTCCTTCCTCTAACTCAAAGAAGATGTCATTACAAAGCAAGTGAAAGCAAGTTATTGCAAGTATCCTTGGTGATGAACATAAGTAAATTGATGAGGTAGTAGAATGTAATCACATTAGCCCTCACTATGAAGGTCATCGTCGATGTTTGNGAAAATTTAGCAATTCACGCATTGTTCATGAATTTACAGCTATTTCATGCTAGAATTAAGTGGATGAACATACAATTTGATTTCCTTAGTTTTGAACTACAGTACATAGACATAAACCCAATAAAGTGGGTAGATGAAGCATTATTTTTTACTTCAAAAATCCGGAAGGCAAAAATGATGGTGTCTAGTCCGGTTAAAATAACTTTAATTATTAGTAGATATTAGTTACGAAGGGCCGTTCTTCCTCTAACTCAAAGAAGATGTCATTACAAAGCAGGTGAAAGCAAGTTATTACAAGTATCCCTCGTGATGGACATAAGTAAATTGATGAGGTAGATGAATGTAATCACATTAGCCCTCTTCTTAGAGGCGAAGGTGATATGAACTTGTGACATAAATATAAGATGGCATTGAAAGGTTAAATGTCCGCTAATTGGGGGTTGGGGGGGCGCTTGTTAGATAGGTTGTGAAGGTTACTGTCGATGTTTGAAGCAGTCCTCCCTTTGAGGTGGCTCTTCTTAGAGGTGAAGGTGATATGAACTTATGACAGAAATATAAGATGGCATTGAAAGATTAAATGTCCGCTAATTTCTGCTAATTGGGGGGGTGGGGGAGGTGGTGGTGCCTTGTTAGATAGGTTGTGAAGGTCACTGTCGATGTTTGAAGCAGTCCTCCCTTGGAGGTTGCTCTTCTTAGAGGTCCTCCCTTGGAGGTTGCTCTTCTTAGAGGTGAAGGTGATATGAACTTATGACAGAAATATAAGATGGCATTGAAAAGTTAAATGTATGCTAATTTTCGCTAATTGGGGGGGTGGGTGGGTGCCTTGTTAGATAGGTTGTGAGGGTCACTGTCGATGCTTGAAGCAGTCCTCCCTTGGAGGTGGACATGTCACGACCTTAAGTTGATGGGCAAGGCTGAAGAAGATCATGGTGGTGATTACGAGCAAGGTAGAACGATTGTTGGATTGGATATAGCGACGACATGACTTTGAAGGCGATGAGAAATAAACGTAAGCAGGTCATAGATGTGATTATTGATAGTCATTTGTTTTATAGAGCTAAAGATGACAATATTTTGAGGCTGGAAGTGAGGCGAAATCAAAAGGCAGGGTTAGCAATTGAGCATGGTCTTGACCATCCTCCTTCTTGAGGGTGAATATTACAAAAATTAGCTTGACAGGATGGAGAAAGGAGACATCAAGAAGGAGATCCTGTTAGATAGGTTGTGAAGGTCACTGTCGATGTTTGAAGCAGTCCTCTCGTGGAGGTGGACATGTCACGACCTTAAGATGATGGGCAAGGCTGAAGAAGATCATGGTGGTGATTATGAGCAAGTTAGAACGATTCTTGGATTGGATATAGTTACGACATGACTTTGAAGGCAATGAGAAATGGACGTAAGCAGGTCATAGATGTGATTATTGATAGTCATAATTGTTTTATAGAGCTAAAGATGACAATAATTTGAGGCTAGAAGTGAGGCGACATCAAAAGGCAGGGTTGGCACTTGAGCATGGTCTTGACCATCCTCCTTCTTGAGGTTGAATATTACACAAATTAGCTTGACAGGATGGAGAAGGAGATGTCGAGAAGTCAGGATGACCTCTAAGAATGGTTAGACGATCTTCCTACTAGAGGCGAGGGTAGCACGACTATGAGGAGTCAGTTTAAGTAGCACATGAGGGTTGGGAGGTCATTTGTGGAATTTTAAGTTTCTTATTTTAGATTTTAGTTTTATTTCTTTCATATTATGTCATTTTTGTTTCCTTGTTGGGTTATGTTTTCATTAGTAAGTTGTAATTATCGTAATTAATATTGCCCTTACTGTTCATTATTATACAAGGAGAAGAATTATAATTTGATTATCAAGAAATAAGAGAATTTGCTTTTCTCCATATTTCTACATGGTATCAGAAATGGGTTAGAAAATCTAGCTTTTTTTTGTTTGTCAGATTCTCCCCGTGGCTCTCCTTCATTATAGACAATCTCCGCTAGATCATCTCTCTGCGGACCGTGTACGGTGCATGCCTTCTGGAACGCCTCTTACGATCATCTCTTTGTGAAGGCTATTCCTTCCCTCTGGCTCANCATAGACAAGGGGGCATGCATGTAAAAGTTGAAGTTTAGGTGTTAGATATGCAAATACACAGGAATTGTGGTGTTTATGTCAATCTTCCTCCCTTTTTTCAGGTTCAAAGAATATCATCTTCAAGACTATAGCGTTTGTTTTTAAAGCAGGTGTGGTCTTTTTACTCTTCTGAGTTTTTCATGCTTTTTTTTTTATGGAAAAAATTTGGGTCAGGATATTCTAACCCCAATCGGATTTGGATGAGTTTTATAACTCTTGAGTTTGTTTTGAGATGAGTGAATTACATTAGTAATCTATAAAAGATTGCATTGCATGCATCTCAAAGCAAGTTCAAAGTTTATAAAACTAACTTTAATCAAATTTATGTTAAAATGCGCTGATCCAAATTATTTTAATCTTCTTGTATTCTAATATATGAGTTCACCATTTGCTTTTATGCATCATTGTGCCGATTCAAGCTCAAGAATACCAAAAATTGAGTCTGCTTGAAGAGCTGCCTTGGGAAGACTAATGACTGTAATAACTTGCCTATCAAGTACAAGATCTATTGTTTATATTATTTTCTAAAAATAATCTAGTTTAGTTCATCAATATATATATATATATATATATATATATATATATTAAAAAAGCCTGAGGGCAAATACATTAAAGAGAAAAGAGTACGGATAAGTTGTATGAGTGAGACTAAAAATAGACACCCAATCCACATAATACAACGCTCACAAAAAAGAAAAGTAAAAAAAAAAAAGATGGTGTACATATAAGATCAATCGGGACGACCCAATTTACTTCTGCCTCTAGTTCTCGAAAGGGAACCGACTAACAAATTAGTTAAGTGCGTATCATTGCCCGAAGTAACTAAAGTATCATTCATTAGATTCCCTAGTTCAAGTCGATCTCCATTCTTTTTCTTTCTTTTGGAAGTGTAGACCTGCCATTCCTCATCCGAAAGATTGTCGACAGTTCTACCTACAAGAGGTTCAAGTGTGTGTGAGGTTTGAGTTGTTTCCTCTACTCCAGATACTTCCTGAAGATGGGGAGCTGGTTCTCCTGATTGTCAGTCCGTGTAGGTAGGGGTCCTTCAATAATGTTTTCAATAGGGTTTTGCTCCGAAGGGCCATCTAGCTTCTCATCAATCACAGAAGCAATATTTTCAGGGGGAGGGTCCATAGGGGCAATTAAATCAGACATCAAATCCCGTTCTGTGGTAGTTTTCTCTTCACGTGGAACAGATATGTCCAGAGCAGTGAGGTTATATCAATTCTTATTCACTTGATCTTTAAATTTTAAATTAAGATGAAGCTTATGTCATGTATCAAGGATATGCCCAAACATCTTACAATGAGAATAATAAGAAGGTCTATGATCTATGACGATTTGCTTCCAATATCCATTATGAGTTGTGCTCAACCAAACTTCAGTAACATCTGGTAAAGTAATATCTCTTTTCACAAAAATTCTGCTCACAGAAGGTCTGGTTATGTTGAAAGTGGGTAGAGCTTCATAGAGTCCCCAAGTATGACCCTAATAGAGTAAAGAACCTAATGATGAAAAAAGTGTAGTTTGAGATTAGGTAGACTAAACTATATCGGTACAGTAGGGGGTTCATGATTGGGGTCAAAAGCATGAGACCACTTGAGTAGTTTCATTGATTTGCCAGTAATGTTAAGATATTTTTTGGAGAAAATCCGAGTGTAGTCTTTAATCACGGTCAATTGAATCAATACATCTCCCATTCATGAGCCCCACTTCCCATTTTTCTGCTAATTTGAGATCATCAAAGCTTTTCTTGATAACTTCCATAGGTAAGTGTCTCCACGGAAATTTTCTAATAAGAGCAAACTTGACTTTCTCAGTTAGAGTTGAAATTTTTGACACAGAGAAAAAAAGTGCTGATTTCCCACTTTTTCCTTTGAACAATTCTTGAGAAGAAAGGTGTTGATATGACTTATATTCAAGTTATTAAAAATATCTATACTAGAGTTGTTACTTGTGTTCAAACTGAAGGAGGATTGACCAAATATTTTCCTATTGCTGTTGAATTACATCAGGGATTGGCTTTATGCCCATATCTTTTTGCTTTAGTTATTGATGGTCTTACTGATGTCCCTTGGTGTATGCTTTTTGTTGATGATATCCTTCTTGTGGATAAAACGAGAGAAAAAACCCAAGAAAAACTTGAATTATGGAGGTCTACATTGGACTCTATAGGCCTTCATTTAAGTAGAACTAAACCGAATACATGGAATGTAATTTTAGTTGTAATAACTCTAGTGATAGATGATCAAATTATTAAAAGGTGTGAACGATTTAGATATCTTGGGTCCGTTGTTCAAAGCGATGGTGATATAGATGGGGATGTTAATAGTAGAATTCAAGTTGGTTGGTTGAAGTGGAGGAATGCTTCGGGCCTTTTGTGTGATAGAAAAGTACCG
>JXCR01106727.1:19246-37755 GCA_002079205.1 Phalaenopsis hybrid cultivar | reverse complement strand
AAAACAGACTTCAGGTGATAGATATGTGAATAGATAAGAATTGGGTGGCACGTAGGTAAATGCCCAAGTAGATCTACGTAACCTCTCAATTCCTACGTAATTACATATCTAATAATTTTTACAAACATACCACCTTACCTATGTATGAAAAGGTGCATGTCACTACTTAAAAGTTAACATAGTTGTATTTTAGATGTGCTATGAATGATAAGGCTGGTATAAATGTTAAAAAGTAAAATTTAGGTGTTAGATATATAAATACATAAGAATTGGGCGGTATGCATGTAAATGCCTGCATATATGCATTGATAATCAGATATTTCGATTAAATTGCATACCTCTTTGTGACTAGAAAAATCTGGATCTACAATTCTTGAATTATCATCAACTACTGTGCTTATATCGTCTTCATGATCAGAAACATCAGGAAAAAAATTGTCCTCCAAATTGGGGTGGTTGATATCATCTGTCTCGCCGTGGCCGGTAGAATGTTTCTCAACAGAGAATTCATTGCGTAGCTTATGGTTATTTTCACCAACAAGATCCATAATGTCCCTCAAAGTTGGTGAAATGTCGGCCTTTTTAGGCATGTTAATCACCATCAAATCGAGACAATCTAGAAGCAGAATTTAAGAAACTAGGCCAATGAGATTTAATAAAAATAAAATTTTACATGCATACCAGTCAATTCTAATGTATTTACATATCTGACAGCTAAACTTCAATTTTTACGTACATGATGCCTTACATATGCATAAAAAGGTGTATTTCACTTTTTAAAAGTAAAAAAAAGTGGTATTTTTATGTGATCTGAAAGATTTGGGTGGTATAAATGTAACAGACAGAGTTTAGATGTTAGATATGTAAATACATATGAATTGGGTGGTATGTATTTCAATGCTGCGAAAAAAAATTCACATTCATACCACTGTATTTACATATCTAACACATAAACTTCAATTTTTACATACATAAAACCTTATCTGTGCATGAAAATATGTATTTCATTTTTTTAAAGGAAAATAGTGATAATTTTTATGTGATATGAAAGGCNCGCGCGGGCCTGCGCACGCTCGAGTTCATCGTCGTTCGAACCCAGTGGAAAAGAGTTGTGGGTGGGAGACAAGAGACGGGGAGCCATCGGAATACATCCCTTCTGCTTCACCATCGCCGCCGTGGAGATCGTCGGCATCGCCTTTTCGTCTTCTACCGACGACATGACTTACAATTTTTGGTCTTATAGGGAATTCGACACAGTTTCCGTTTGCTTCTCCGTCTGGGATTGACAACAGCGTTACCTCGCCGGCGAACTCAAATCTCGCTCTCTGTCTCTCCCTCTACGTCGCCGGAGAACTCAAATCTCTCTCCCTCGCTGAGAGTGGAGTTTTCTTCTCTGCCCCGCCTAATTCAGAGTTTGAATCTAGGTCGATGCGGATGCACGTAGACTAGAGAATATGGGAAGAAAATTTACATATATACCAATTCATATCCATTTACATATCTTAGACCACAACATTCATAGATGTAAATGAGTGTATATTAAATTTGAAAATTTTATTTTTTAAATATTAAAAAAATTTTAAAAATAATATTTTGTATTTTATATTATGTCGATTGTTATTATTTTTTTATTTGATTTGTTATTTTATTATAATATCATCTTAAAATAATATTATAACAAACATATTGGTTGTTGAGCCGATTCGAACTCGTAGACTTTAGCTCTATTTCTGTAAAAATAATCAAGGTCAGGTTCAAGACGATGGTGGCTCGATCTCAACTTGATTTACGCCCCTAATTACATGCATGTCGCTTAAATTTTTAATATGACATCAAAAAGAGCACAGTTACTATCTTTTTAAAGCATTTTGATGCATATGTTTATGACATTAAGGTGTTATGAGTGTAAATATCAAACTTTAGGCGGTATCTCTCCAAGTTAAGTCGCTCGATTTAGACATGGATGTCTTACCCTTACAGCATGCCTCCTTTTAGCTAGCCAACTCAGGTTTGGACTCAGGTCCACTCGAGGTAACCAAAGAAGGGCAACCTGCTTCATTTATGACATGAAGATAGATGAAGGAACGAGCGACCGACTAAGGCGTGGTAGATATTTCTTTTGTAGTTCCATCATAACCTTCCTTTTGTGCTGGCAAGACTTGACCATGCTCGTCATTCTCTTAGCTGCTCGTTGTTAGGCACCCGAGGGATTTGCAATTGGCGCAACACTTTTAGCGGGAAACACAACAAGTTTTCTCTTGATAGGTATTAGTTCTTCAATGACATTCCTTTAAAATTTAATTGAAGAATTAGAGACAAAGTAAATCATTTACAGACCTTCTAAGTCTTCTCCAGCATAAAACATCAACGGCTTTCATCGGCAACACCGCACAGTAGTTTCGGGGCAAGTAAATTTGACTTAATCGACCACACGAGCCTTCTTCTTTGAGGCCTTGGTAGCAACCGCTAACTCTCGCTCCACCTTTTGAGCATTATATGTGAGCCAATCCTCCTCTATGATATGTTTGATGGTATATGGATGCAACACCTATTTGACAATACCACATCAAAGTACCGGCGGACCAAATGTTGACACCCATAGACCTCCCTAATTTTCACCAATACCCAATATGGCATCATCTTCTTTGACTTGGAAGGGGAGCCAACATATGGAATGTTTGAATGTGCCACCTCAAGGAGAATAGAGAAGTTTCAGGTCATTCACTTTATTCTATAGGCCTAGAAGTTTGAATTTACCAAGAAAAGCAAATTGAACACAACCATCTAGATTGACCCAGAAGTCAAACAGGTAGGTGAAGAGCTATATCGACAAGAAGATTATTGACCAATGACAAAAGATCGACCTTAAATCGAAGTAGAATTGATTGCTATAAAATGATAGGTTAATGCTAAACAGGNCTCGCTAAGATGGTCTATCAGGTTCAGCTCCCATGTGTTCTTCTGATTAATCTTCTGCTTAAAGATAAAAACAACAATGGGCAAAAAAGGAGACAAAATAAAAGCTCTGAATAACGTCTACCGAAACCCTAGGGAGGGGAAGGATAGAAATGCAAACATTTTCGCTGGCGAGCTTGAGGCAATTATTGAGCAGATCCATGATCTGCTCGTGGTTGAGAAGGTTGGAACGGCAAGGAGAGCAGGCGGGGTCGACGTTGGCGGCGGGTTTGCGGCGAATAGAGGCAATGCGGGCCGCGCGGGCCTGCGCACGCTCGAGTTCATCGTCGTTCGAACCCAGTGGAAAAGAGTTGTGGGTGGGAGACAAAAGACGGGGAGCCATCGGAATACAGCCCTTCTCCTTCACCATCGCCGCCGTGGAGATCGTCGGCATCGCCTTTTCGTCTTCTACCGGCGACATGACTTACAATTTTTGGTCTTATAAGAAATTCGACACAGTTTCCGTTTGCTTCTCCGTCTGAGATTGACAACAGCGTTACCTCGCCGGAGAACTCAAATCTCGCTCTCTGTCTCTCCCTCTACGTCGCCGGAGAACTCAAATCTCTCTCCCTCGCTGAGAGTGGAGTTTTCTTCTCTTCCCCGCCTAATTCAGAGTTTGAATCTAGGTCGATGCGGATGCACGTAGACTAGAGAATAAGGGAAGAAAATTTACATATATACCAATTCATATCCACTTGCATATCTTAGGCCAAAACATTCATAGATGTAAATGAGTGTATATTAAATTTGAAATTTTTATTTTTTAAATATAAAAAAAAAATTAATTATATTTTGTATTTTATATTAGGTCAATTGTTATTATTTTTCGTTCTATTTGTTATTTTATTATAATATCATCTTAAAATAATATTATAACAAACATATTGGTTGTTGAGCCGATTCGAACTCGTAAACTTGAGCTCGAGCTCTGTAGAAATAATCAAGGTCAGGTTCAAGACGATGATGGCTCGATCTCAACTTGATTTACGCCCCTGATTGCATGCATATCGCTTAAATTTTTAATATGACATCAAAAAGAGCACAGTTAGTATTTTTTTAAAGGTTAAATATACATTTTCATGCATATGTTTATGACACTAAGGTGTTATGAGTATAAATATCAAACTTTAGGTGGTTTGTCTCCAAGTTAAGTCACTCAATTTAGACATGGATGCATTACCCTTACGTCATGCCTCCTTTTGGCTAGCCGTCTCAGGTTTGGACTTGGGTCCACTCGAGGTAACCAAAGAAGGGCAACTTGCTTCATCTATGACATGAAGATCGATGAAGAAATGAGCGACCGACCAAGGCGTGGTAGATATTTCTTTTGTAGTTCCATCATAACCTTCCTTTTGAGTTGGCAATACTTGAACACGCTCGTCATTCTCTCAACTCCTCATTGCTAGGCACCCGAGGGATTTGCAATCGACGCAACACTTTTAGCGGGAAACACAACAAGTTTTTTCTTGATGCGTATTAGTTCTACAATGACGGTCCTATAAAATTTAATTGAAGAATTAGACACAAAAGTAAGTCATTTACAGACCTTCTAAGTCTTCTCCAGCATAAAACATCAACGGCTTTCGTCGGCCCCACCGCCCAGTAGTTTCGGGGCAAGTAAATTTGACTTAATCGACCACACGAGCCTTCTTCTTTGAGGCCTTCGTAGCAATCGCTAACTCTCGCTCCACCTTTTGAGCATTAGATGCGAGCCAATCCTCCTCTATGATATGTTTGATGTTATATGGATGCAACACCCATTTGACAATACCACATCAAAGTACTGGCGGGCCAATTGTTGACACCCATAGACCTCCCTAATTTCCACCAATACCCAATATGGCATCTTCTTCCTTGACTTGGAAGGGGAGCCAACATATGGAATGGTTTGAATGTGTCACCTCAAGGAGAATAGAGAAGTTTCAGCTCATTCACTTTATTCTATAGGCCTAGAAGTTTGAATTTACCAAGAAAAGCAAATTGAACACAACCATCTAGATTGACCCAGGAGGCAAACAGGTAGGTGAAGAGCTATATCGACTAGAAGATTATTGACCAATGACAAAAGATCGACCTTAAACCGAAGCAAAATTGATTGCTATAAAATGATAGGTTAGTGCTAAACAAGGTAGTCGCTCTGTATTCTCATCGGCTACTTAAAGCTTGCCACAAGGTTGAGTTCCTGGCAATGTATGCAGGAGGAGAGTCATCGCTCGGGACTATCAGGACTAGGCCAACTGCATCAAATAACAATGTAAAAAAGAGGAAACCATAAAAAAATCAATACCTAACAAGCAAGACTAAAGTCAATCCCAATCATATTTGTAACCGATACAATACTCTAATCAGATTGTGACAGAGCAATAATAACTTCATGAGCTCGGGATAGCGACGAGAACCAACAATTTCTTATGCAAACTCTTCAATTGGCAGGTCCCGTGCCACAACCAAAGGTTGAGTCTACAATTTGATGGTCGGTTGGTCAAATGATATTTTCTTTGTTGAGAGATGAGGAATGAATCAAATGACTCACCTGATCCGCCAACACACTCACTGCTCTCTTCTTAATGAAGATTTTCTTCTTCTTTTCACCTTCTGGGGGTACCGTTTCTTCGGTCTCCCAAATGCAACACGAAACAAATATTTGTCGGAGGCACCAACCGAAAGATTTGACATGTTATCCGTGATAGAACTTGGAAAGTGAAACATTCAAATAAGAACAGATGCAAAGAAATTTTTGAACATAAAGAGTTCTACCACACCTATTTATAAGGATCAAATGTGCATAAATCAAGGCAATTAAATTATTGAATCATCAATTAAGAATAAATGCAATATATTTTTTGAATAAAATTATCTTAATATTTGCAACGCCATTTTCAAGAAGTAAAAGAATAGAAAGCTAAATATGTGAATAAACAATTGTTAACTCTGATACTAGGGGATCAAAGAGTCGAGATAAACAAAAATTGAGAAAAGGAGGACTCACTGACAGAAGACCATGAGACACACTTATTCAAACAAGTGAAGCTGTTCGATCTGACTGATGAGACCAAAGCCAACAAAACCAAATGACGCTATAACAAGCCATTCTGTCAGAAATTAGAAATAATAATATCTGAGGCAATTGTGGTGAGAAAATAGATTTAAGGGAAGATTTTGTTCCCCATTATTTCATATTGACTTCACAACAGAAGCCAATGATCGACAATCGAGCCATAATCAGCCAACCAACCCAAATCGACCAAGTGCAACTGAATGACATAACAAATCTCAGCTAACTAAGTTGATATTGTCAACTCAAATCTAGTTAAGGCTCGATCTATCGAGCTAGAGAGCTCCTGAGCGACATGCTCAAACATATAAAAATACAAATTCTACCACGTACAAATCTATTTAAAGCATGGACAAAAATGTGACATCAACATATTGTACAATCTAAAAATGGAGAGACTATTTCACGAATAAAACACATCATAATATCGTTCATGACTGTTCACTAATCTTTTAATCCTTTTCTATCTCTTCCGACTTACGCTCTATTTATTCGGTTGCGATTCATATACAAATCAAAATTCACGATATATATTTCATCTTATCCACACAAACATGCATTTCACATTTTAATTGTTAAAATAATGATATTTTTGATGTGATATAAAAATTTCGGGCGAAAAAAATATAAATTAAAATTTATGTGTTAGATATAAAAATACAAATAAATTGAGTGCTATGTTCTTAAATGTTCCCTTTTTAATTACCTTCAACTAAATTTAGAGCATTTTAATCCAGAAAAAAAAAATACCTTTTACGCTATTTTTAGTCAAATTTCGGTAAGACGTCGATCTTTCTCCTTCCAAAATACGCTTTCCCACGCTCTCACTGCTTACCCGTCTTTCCCTCCGACTCACTCTCATGTCTCTTCTACTTAGCTAGGGTTTGTTCTCATTCACCTTCTGAAATTCTACCAGGATTCATCGATCCCTGCAAGAGTACTGCTTCGCGCTGGTATTGACCTTCCTGTTGACTCCAGATTTGTTCTCAAACTCATCCCCTTTCATGTATATATATATTTTCTGTTTGCGTTGTGCATAACTCAAAAGCTCCACAAGCTGCGGAGCAAGACTGGTTATTAGTAAAGGAAAGTATAAGAAAGACCTTAATCACCGAATTAGGGTTCTGCCTACTGAAAAATGAGTTATGTGATTGCCATGTTAATGCTTCATGGAAATTCATCTGTGCTTAGTATTTATAATTTTTTTTGCAGCGGGATTTTGGCTTTAATTGTTTTGGAAGCTATTGAAGTGCTGAATTTTTTTTTTTTAATGGCAGGTATTAGGCGGTGCTTTAGTTGCTGATTGATAATGCATATTAAGAAGGTGAACTTCTTCATTCCTCGGTCTCTGATTTGGAGCAGATTAATTGATATTTGTCTGGTTTTTGGTTTGGGGTTTAGTTCGGTTTTGATATCTTGTCTCATTTTGGTGTTTGTCCAGATTATTATTGAAGGATTTAAGAGTTACAAGGAGGAGGTCTCCACGGATCCTTTTAGTCCCAAAGTTAACTGTGTTGGTAATTTGCTTATATTTCTCTAAATTTTGCATGTTAATATTGATATCTGCTTCTAAAAACTCTCAGTGTGTAAAATTCATGGAAATGAATGTTTTTGGCTGAAAGGTACATGCAATTATTCTGTTTCAATTAACATATGCATGATTGGAGACTGCAGCACCCTCCAAACCAGGGGTGTAAGTGAACCAAGTAAACTCACGAGCCGGCTTGGGTTCGGGTCGATAAGTGGCTCGTGAACTGGGCTCAACGAGCTAACAAGCTAAGCTCGAGCCAGCCCTCGATTTGATTTTTTAGCTCATGAGCCGGCTTGCCTAGAAAAATAATCAATAAAGTTATACTCAAAATATATTTAAATTAAAGACAATTTCTTTAAACTATTAAAAAATGTATATCTTATCTCAAGTGATTTCTTATTAATTTTTTCATAAATACTCATTACACAATTTGAATTAATACTGTCTTATCTCTTCCATAATTAAAAATCTAGTTCGTGAGCCGGCTCAAACTTGTAGAAATAAGATCAAGGTTGAGCTCATACTCAATTAATTAATGAAGCTCAAGCTCAAGTAGGGCGGCTCAAGCTCGACCCGACTCATATAAATCCTCCAAACCATCACAAGGGTGAAGACTCAGGAGGGCGCTACTAGAACACTCTTTANCTGTTTCAATTAACATATGCATGATTGGAGACTGCAGCACCCTCCAAACCAGGGGTGTAAGTGAACCAAGTAGACTCACGAGCCGGCTTGGGTTCGGGTTGATAAGTGGCTCGTGAACTGGGCTCAACGAGCTAACAAGCTAAGCTCGAGCCAGCCCCCAATTTGATTTTTTAGCTCATGAGCCGGCTTGCTTAGAAAAATAATCAATAAAGTTATACTCAAAATATATTTAAATTAAAGAAAATTTCTTTAAACTATTAAAAAATGTATATCTTATCTCAAGTGATTTCTTATTAATTATTTCATAAATACTCATTACACAATTTGAATTAATACTGTCTTATCTCTTCCATAATTAAAAATCTAGTTTGTGAGCCGGCTCAAACTTGTAGAAATAAGATCAAGGTTGAGCTCAGACTCAATTAATTAATGAAGCTCAAGCTCAAGCTAAGGGTGGCTCAAGCTCGACCCGACTCATATAAATCCATACTCCAAACCATCACAAGGGTGAAGACTCAGGAGGGCGCTAGTAGAACACTCTTTGTTTGATGTTAGCAATTTGAATCAATCACATTAGAGTTCGAAAGCAATACATCGATACACTAGGGTTAGGCCTACACGGTCTGCCCCTTTACAATTAAAGTTGAAACAAACTTATAATAATTATAAGTATTTGTTGCCAACCCAATCCACAAATCAAGGAGGGGAGGACAAACCCCTCATCCTTTGGAAAATTTAGGGTCAACCATGCTAGATATTAAGCAGGGTAGGAAATGTTGAGAGTTTGGGGCAATTTGAATCAATCACATTAGAGTTGGGAAGAGATACATCAATACATTAGGCATACATGGTCTTTCCATTTACAATTATAGGAGATAAAAATCTAAGAATAAATTTGAAACAAACTTGTAATAATTACAAGTATTTGTTTCCAGCCCAATTNGTAGGAAATGTTGAGAGTTTGCGGCAATTTGAATCAATCACATTAGAGTTGGAAAGAGATACATCAATACATTAGGCATACACGGTCTTTCCATTTACAATTATAGGAGATAAAAATTTAAAAATAAATTTGAAACAAACTTGTAATAATTACAAGTATTTGTTTCCAGCCCAATTCACAAAACAACGAGGGGCTTTGGAAATTTTGGGATCAACTGTGCTAAATAATGATGGAATTATTAGTCCTTTTTGCTACTCCACTGATTGTTTATTGAAATGATAGTCCTTGGTGATTTGGCTCTTTTTGTTGATACGAGACTTAATTGTGTTGTTGCATCATTAAAGCTTGAAATTTTTCTTTCCGGCATTGTTGATATGCAGGCTTTATATTAGTTACATGTAGGTCCTTGAAGCCTTGATCTATTTAAACCATGATCACTAAAGATCCTCCTTTGATAACATGTTAACGAAGAATGTTTGTGTAGAGGAGCTTATTCATTTATATATTCATAGTGAATGCTTTATTTTGAATAGCACAACAATCAAACAATGTTACCATAGGAAGCATTATTTTGGTTGACAATTTTTGGTACTTGATGCAAGCCTTGTATACTTTTGGATATAAATTTACATNCATTTATATATTCATAGTGAATGCTTTATTTTGAATAGCACAACAATCAAACAATGTTACCATAGGAAGCATAATTTTGGTTGACAAATTTTGGTACTTGATGCAAGCCTTGTATACTTTTGGATATAAATTTACACGATCTTCCTGATTTTAGTTTACTTATAATATGATTCCAATCATTCCACTTTTAAACATGTAATTTCTTGAGGGGAATGTGTGAAAATTGTTAGAGGGGCTCTTTGGTTTCAATTTAAGATGCCAACATATTCCCAATGCAGGGTAAATGAAATAAATTGCATTTTGTTATCTTAAGGCTGTTTGGTNACATGATCTTCCTGATTTTAGTTTACTTATAATATGATTCCAATCATTCCACTTTTAAACATGTAATTTCTTAAGGGGAATGTGTGAAAATTGTTAGAGGGGCTCTTTGGTTTCAATTTAAGATGCACACATATTCCCAATGCAGGGTAAATGAATTAAATTGCATTTTGTTATCTTAAGGCTGTTTGGCTGGCTATAAAATAAATTAATGGAATCCTTTTTTTGGTGTTTGGTAGGTTGAAAAATGAATACAACATTTTTTGACTTTTGTCTGGGGCACGGCGAGGTTGATGGGCAGGGATCGGGTGACTGTGGTGTGTGGTTGCTAAGTCGGTGTCACTGTTGTGGGGTTAGGGATGATGGGTGTGGTGTTGGGGACACCAAGTGGGGCATCATTGGGACAGTGCATGTTAGGACCTGTTTTGGTTGCATGGATGGTGTTGTAGGTTAGATTCACCAACAATGTGTTCAG
Source organism: Phalaenopsis hybrid cultivar (assembly GCA_002079205.1). Classification (NCBI taxonomy): domain Eukaryota; kingdom Viridiplantae; phylum Streptophyta; class Magnoliopsida; order Asparagales; family Orchidaceae; genus Phalaenopsis; species Phalaenopsis hybrid cultivar. The sequence continues at coordinate 27,197 of JXCR01106727.1, read as the reverse complement.
GGTTGATTTGCAACACAAACCAATGGATTTGGATTGGCCCCATTTGAGCAAATACATAATTACTCAAAAGACACCTGGTTATTTTAAAATCTTTAGAAATGTACCCCATATTTTTTTTTACTTCGTGCTAAACTCCCCAGAAAGTCAAAACACATGCATTTATTTTACTTTACAANTGTCTGGGGCACGGCGAGGTTGATGGGCAGGGATCGGGTGACTGTGGTGTGTGGTTGCTAAGTCGGTGTCACCGTTGTTGGGTTAGGGATGATGGGTGTGGTGTTGGGGACACCAAGTGGGGCATTATTGGGACAGTGCATGTTAGGACCTGTTTTGGTTGCATGGATGGTGTTGTAGGTTAGATTCACCAACAATGTGTTCAGGGTTGATATGCAACACAAACCAATGGATTTGGATTGGCCCCATTTGAGCAAATCCATAATTACTCAAAAGACACCTGTCTAGGTTATTTTAAAATCTTTAGAAATGTACCCATATTTTTTTTTATTTCGTGCTAAACTCCCCAGAAAGTCAAAACACATGCATTTATTTTACTTTACATTGGAATGAGATGTTACACCGAAACAAAAGTTTCTTGAAAATGAACATGTCCTTCCAACCAGCTGTTTTTTTTTTGAACACGCATTTATCTTGTGTTATATCCTGTAAATCATTAGTTCATCAATGCAACTAAATATCCACTGGTCAACTTCCCAATAACAATTATCAATTCTATTTTGNCTTGTGTTATATCCTGTAAATCATTAGTTCATCAATGCAACTAAATATCCACTGGTCAACTTCCCAATAACAGTTATCAATTCTATTTTGCAAATTCAAGGATCAAACATGTAAACTTGAGAACTATATGCTTGTTTTAACAGTTTATGAAATCATCTGATGATTATTAACATTATAGCAAGTTTAAACTTGCTCAATATACTTCTAACATTTCCAAAACAATAGACATTGTCATTTTCATCACAAGAATCAAGTTTACTAGTTGTCTAACAGTCGACTGTTAAATTAAATCAACATCTTTTACACTAGTGAATTCATGACCTTTGTATTTATTTGGCAATTTTTTTTCTTATTTAATTCCTAGTTAAAGCTGTGCATGGAATGAGTTTGAACCATGGCTGTGTAGTTCTCATAATTTTTTGGTGGAATTCCTGTATGGCTTGGGACAAACCATTTTTTATTTGGGTAATTTACATATATAGCACACAATTCTTATATATTTACGCATCTCACACCTGAACTTTCATATCTACTCACATAGCACTTTGGTGCTTTAAACACGTGCATGAAAATGTGTATTTCACATTTAAAAAGTGCTAAAGTGCTATTTTTGAGTGATATTAAAAATTTGATTGCTATGCGCGTAAATATTGATATTTAACTGTGACATATGTAAATATCTAAGCATTGTGTGCATGTATGAAAATGCCTCTTTCTATTTTCCGCTTGATTTTATTCAGATGAATTTTATCCATAACAATTCTTTGAACTATTGATGCTCACAATCATTAATCATTCATTTTGTTACTTTCTCAGTTGGTGCCAATGGATCTGGAAAAACAAACTTTTTCCACGGTAAATATGTTTTAACTTAATTTATTTTAAGTTTAAAGCCATGTTATTCTTAATTTCAAGGTTGNCTGGAAAAACAAACTTTTTCCACGGTAAATATGTTTTAACTTAATTTATTTTAAGTTTAAAGCCATTTTATTCTTAATTTCACTCTTGATTTTTAATTGAAAAATTTTCAGCTATACGGTTTGTCCTCAGCGATCTCTTCCAAAACTTACGCACTGAAGATAGACAAGCACTCCTCCATGTATTCAAAATTATTCAGNATGGATCTGGAAAAACAAACTTTTTCCACGGTAAATATGTTTTAACTTAATTTATTTTAAGTTTAAAGCCATTTTATTCTTAATTTCACTCTTGATTTTTAATTGAAAAATTTTCAGCTATACGGTTTGTCCTCAGCGATCTCTTCCAAAACTTACGCACTGAAGATAGACAAGCACTCCTCCATGTATTCAAAATTATTCAGTTTTTTCATTTTTTTCTGCTTTGCCATTTGACTTTAGCACTGAATTTCTTCATTTGGCTGGTTGATATGGTCAGGAAGGTGCTGGCCACCAGGTGGTATCCGCCTTTGTGGAGATAGTATTCGATAATTCTGACAACCGTATTCCGGTAATTTCTTCTTAATGTTATTTCTATGAGAAATTTACATACGCAGCACACAATTTTTATGTATTTAAATATCTCACACCTAAACTTTTATATTTACATACATAGCACTTCGGTGTTTTAAACCTATGCATGAAAAAGTGAATTTCGCTTTTAAAAAGTCATAATAGTGTTATTTTTGATGTGATATTAAAGATTTGAGTGCTGTGTGTAAATATGAAAGTTTTGTTGTGAGATTTGTAAATACATAAGAATTGTGTGCTATGTATGTAAATGCCCCTATTTTTATATGCTTTATCGGTTTGAGTTTAACGATGCCTGCCTTGAACTTCAGAAAGTATTTGGAGTGAAATTTGAAATTTACATTGAATCCATGTTTCCCATTTTGTAGTCTTTACTAAGAAGTCAATGATCTTGATAAACTAACTATGCTTCATATCTTAAGAAATTCTAGTTACTGCTAAATCTTCNCTTTTATATTTACATACATAGCACTTCGGTGTTTTAAACCTATGCATGAAAAAGTGGATTTCGCTTTTAAAAAGTCATAATAGTGTTATTTTTGATGTGATATTAAAGATTCGAGTGCTGTGTGTAAATATGAAAGTTTTGTTGTGAGATTTGTAAATACATAAGAATTGTGTGCTATGTATGTAAATGCCCCTATTTTTATGTGCTTTATCGGTTTGAGTTTAACGATGCCTGCCTTGAACTTCAGAAAGTATTTGGAGTGAAATTTGAAATTTACATTGAATCCATGTTTCCCATTTTGTAGTCTTTACTAAGAAGTCAATGATCTTGATAAACTAACTATGCTTCATATCTTAAGAAATTCTAGTTACTGCTAAATTTTAACTTGAGATTTATTAGATCTTCTTCAAACTCCACTTTTAAACAACAGTTATAACATTTCCATCACCATCATCATATTTTAGCTTGCCACTAACGCTTTAATTTTAGGACATTTTGCATTTTCTAATTGAGGTTCCAAGGTCTCTGTGCTTATCTCTGTGAACGGGGAAATAGTTGTTGAACTAGAATTGCTATGATTTGGCTTCTACATCCTTAATTTCTTCGGGCCATTTGCATACATACCACCCAATTCTTATGTATTTATATATCTAACACCTAAATTTTACTATTTGCATTTATACGGCCCAAATATTTCATATCACATAAAAAATGCCACTATTTGAACTTTTAAAAGCGAATACACATTTTCATGCATTGGTAAGGTGGTATGATATGTATGTAAAAATTGAAATTTAGGTTTTAGATATGTAAGTGCACAGGAGTTGAATGGTATATATGTAAATCTTCTAATTTTCTAATGCATGCCACTTTTGTGATGTGTCCATAAGCATATGTATGGTTTATGTTCTCAGATGGGGATGATCTCTTGGTGCCTTTTTTTTACAGGATGACATATGCGAAGGTGAAACTATATGGCAGCTATCTTTAGATACTTGTCATTTTTTATTGGAGCATTTACATAAATAGCACCCAATTTTAATGTATTTACATATCTCACACCTAAACTTTCATATTTCACACATAGCACTCAAATATTTAATATAACATGAAAAATAGCACTATTACCACTTTTAAAAAGTGAAATGTATTTTTTCATGCATAGATTTAATGCACCAAAGTGTTATGTATGTAAATATGAACGTTTGGGTATGAGATATGTAAATACATAAGGATTGTGTGCTACGTATGTAAATTTTCTNTGTATTTTTTCATGCATAGATTTAATGCACCAAAGTGTTATGTATGTAAATATGAACGTTTGGGTATGAGATTTGTAAATACATAAGAATTGTGTGCTACGTATGTAAATTTTCCTTTTTTATGCCTGTATTTTGGCTCTTGATCTAGCTTGACATCCATATTGATACTTTTGGACATCTTTTAAAACTTCGCTCAAGCGACCATGTTAGATTTATGGCATTCATGATCAAGATGAACAAGGTTTTATGGATAGATGTTTAAATATCAGTTTTCTTGTGAATGTTATGGTGATCGACATTTGCATTTTTTTCTTAAATATCTTATTAAGATTCTTTTGGACATTTTAAAAAAGCTTGAAACATTGATAACTGCAGCTTATTGAATATAACATCGAGACATGGGACACGTGTCCTGCATCCTCGTAGCTATATTTANTATCAGTTTTCTTGTGAATGTTATGGTGATCGACATTTGCATTTTTTTCTTAAATATCTTATTAAGATTCTTACTGCAGCTTATTGAATATAACATCGAGACATGGGACACATGTCCTGCATCCTCGTAGCTATATTTATTATTTTATTTTCTAAATGAGAGTTATTATTATTTGTTTACACTAAATTAATAAGTTAATTTTATTTTATTAAACAAGAAATATAGTCTCAAGCACATAATTATTTTTTGCTGATGACATCCGAGCTTCACAACTATTATCTACTGGCCCAATTGGGACATTCAGAGTTTTTCTACTATAATTTATTGTTAAAAAACTCTCAATATATGCTTTTATATTAATTGGCTATACTAATTTCGTGGTTTTCTCNTCACAACTATTATCTACTGGCCCAATTGGGACATTCAGAGTTTTTCTACTATAATTTATTGTTAAAAAACTCGCAATATATGCTTTTATATTAATTGGCTATGCTAATTTCGTGGTTTTCTTGTCTTTTAGGTTGACAAAGAGGAGGTTCGGTTGCGTAGATCTATTGGTGTCAAGAAGGATGAATATTTCTTGGATGGGAAACATGTCACGTAAATCNGTTCGGTTGCGTAGATCTATTGGTGTCAAGAAGGATGAATATTTCTTGGATGGGAAACATGTCACGTAAATCTCATTCTTCGTTCCTTTCAAGCGGCATGTTGTGCAATTTTATTATTATTATAATAAAATTAAAGGGCATTTACATACATACCACACAATTCATATGCATGTATATATCTAACACTTAAATTTTGCTTTTCACATTTATACCACCAAATCTTTTACATCACATAAGAGAACCGCCATTTTAACTTTTGAAAAGTGGAATACATATTTTCATGCGTATGTAAAGATGACATTTGTGTAAAAATTGAAGTTTAGGTTTCAGATATGCAAGTACATAGAAATTGAGTGGTATGTATGTAAATATTCCTAAAAATAATCTTTCTGGCTGGGGACTTCTACAGGAAAACTGAAGTGATGAATTTGCTGGAAAGCGCTGGTTTTTCTCGATCTAACCCATATTATGTTGTTCAACAAGGGAAGGTATAAGTTTCACCGTTTGTTGATTTAATATTTGTTTGGTGCTAGTATGCCAAATGACAGAGATGACTTTTGGTGAGTTTCTACAGATCGCGTCTCTTACGTTAATGAAAGATTCCGAGCGTTTAGATTTACTGAAGGAGATTGGAGGAACACGCGTATATGAGGAGAGACGGCGCGAGAGTTTGAAAATTATGCAAGAGACTGGCAAGTTATGTTTTTATTGTTCATAGAGTGGCTTGGCATGAAAGATTTCTCTATGGCTTATTATAATTTTTTTTTCNAAGGTTTAAGTTTTCACGGTAGGATGTGGAAAAAGACAAGTGAGAGTGACTCAAATATGAACAGTTATTTCAGGAGTCCAAATAAAAGAAAAGGTAGAGGATGTCATAGATCCTGAGGAGAAACCTCAGTGACATCCCAGACTATCCTATTATGTGACTGCATTTTTAGAGAAGATGTTATTTGAACTGCCAATTTTATTATTTGAGACTTACATTTGCATAATACTCGATTATGCAAATAGCCCACATAGAAAGGAGGGTTTACGTCATACCATACAACAACCTCGGAACCTAAAGCGAGTTAGGACTTATGCTGCACAACATGATTGTGCATGAGCTTAAAAGAGGGTGAGGATTTACGTCGCTCTAGGCGAGCTACCTTGAAGTCCTATGAGTTGTTATTATGCTAAGGAAGAGATAATGTTGAAGAAGATCCTCTTGCTGCTCGGTCTGAATTCATCGTCGTGCTGCCCACAAAGTTGACTTCAAGCTCCTATTGTAGCGATGACTCCAGAGTTTAAGTGTTTGAGATTTGGTGATTTGTGCTTCTCAGTTTTTGGTGTCAACTTTTGGTTTTGCATACCGAATAATCAAATTGCAGGTAAATAAAAGATATTTGAAATGTAAACTGCAGTAAAGTAAAATGCTGTTAATAAACTGTAAAAACGTACCTGAGCATCTGCTACTGTCGTGCGATTAACGTTGTGATCATATTATGATTTTTGGCATATTTAAATATACTTGCAAGAAAAATTAATAAGACAAATNGATTAACGTTGTGATCATATTATGATTTTTGGCATATTTAAATATACTTGCAAGAAAAATTAATAAGACAAACAAACCTAGCATGAAAGTCATAAAAATGAGTAGTAGAACTCACGAGCAAAAGAAATATGTAGCCACATATGGCAGATCAAGACTGGGTATAAGACATTGGTAAAAGTGGGGGCTCAGAACTGGGCTGTGTGCTTCCCGATCTTGAACAGGAGTTACCGACCCAACAATCTACAGAAGACAGTCCATAACCTCAATCCAAGTGACTAGCCGTGGACCTTTATAAATTTTTATATAAAGATTTTCATGCAAAAATTATTATTTTAGTCTTTTTTATGCAGAGTTCTTTTAATCATGCAAAAGGGATTTTATTTTATTTTCGTAAATATTTTTGTAAAGTCATATAGTCCACAGGTTAGTCATTCTAATCGTGCTAGAATTACTGACAACCTAAGAGTTTCGGGGGCAACGATCCCACCAAGAATCAACTAATAGTATCATATNTTTTATGCAGAGTTCTTTTAATCATGCAAAAGGGATTTTGTTTTATTTTCGTAAATATTTTTGTAAAGTCATGTAATCCACAGGTAGTCATTCTAATCGTGCTAGAATTACTGACAACCTAAGAGTGTCGGAGGCAACGATCCCACCAAGAATCAACTAATAGTATCATATATCCTTCCCTCTCCCTTATTAAAGATCCTTGAGGTAGGAGATACTATTTTAATAATTTCACTTCGTATCCCTCGTTTAAACACACATAAGTAATGTCGTCATCGCCCTCGCCACTTAGATCCNTCGGGCCACTTGCATACATACCACCCAATTCTTATGTATTTATATATCTAACACCTAAATTTTACTATTTACATTTATACGGCCCAACTATTTCACATCACATAAAAAATGCCACTATTTGAACTTTTAAAAGTGAATACACCTTTTCATGCATTGGTAAGGTGGTATGATATGTATGTAAAAATTGAAATTTAGGTTTTAGATATGTAAGTGCACAGGAGTTGAATGGTATGTATGTAAATCTTCTAATTTTCTAATGCATGCCACTTTTGTGATGTGTCCATAAGCATATGTATGGTTTATGTTCTCAGATGGGGATGATCTCTTGGTGCCTTTTTTTTACAGGATGACATGCGAAGGTGAAACTATATGGCAGCTATCTTTAGATACTTGTCATTTTTTATTGGAGCATTTACATAAATAGCACCCAATTTTAATGTATTTACATATCTCACACCTAAACTTTCATATTTCACACATAGCACTCAAATATTTAATATAACATGAAAAATAGCACTATTACCACTTTTAAAAAGTGAAATGTATTTTTTCATGCATAGATTTAATGCACCAAAGTGTTATGTATGTAAATATGAACGTTTGGGTATGAGATTTGTAAATACATAAG